>BGPT01001848.1:456-24094 GCA_003297045.1 Symbiodinium sp. clade C Y103 | reverse complement strand
GCACCGGCGAGGGGGGAGTTGAAATATTACGACCCCGGTAGCCCCACATGTACAGTCTACTTGTAGCTATGTTCATGCCTAGGTCGTAGTGGTTGTAGTGTAGCTATTTGACCAACACCCGAAGATGTTGTACAGTCATCCAATGTAATGTAGCACCACCCAACTAGAAGCGTTAGTTAGGTGTATAGCCCTGTACTTANTAGCTATTTGACCAACACCCGAAGATGTTGTACAGTCATCCAATGTAATGTAGCACCACCCAACTAGAAGCGTTAGTTAGGTGTATAGCCCTGTACTTAGTTTGGAAGTGTTCACCCCATCCTTTGGGTTGTAACATAGTTGCCATTCCGACGTACATGGCTCAAGTGCCGCAAGGAAAATAGGAGCGGCATTTGGATTTTGATGTTTGGGTGCGAATACGGGTTCCCCTTGTTCGTCCCCTGTTTTCTCTNGTACATGGCTCAAGTGCCGCAAGGAAAATAGGAGCGGCATTTGGATTTTGATGTTTGGGTGCGAATACGGGTTCCCCTTGTTCGTCCCCTGTTTTCTCTAAGATACCCTAAATGATACCCTAAAGAAACACTCAAGAAACTTTAAATGAATCCTAAATGAAACCCTAAACATACCCTAAATGAAACCTTCCAGGATTCCTAATTGAAACCCGAAAGAAACTCTATTTAAACAAAAGCCTAATGAAACCTTAAAGAAACCCACATGAACATTTGAAGTACCAACATGTAGCAAATATCATGCAAAATGAAAGGTTCAAGTGCCAAAATCCAACAAATACCATGCAAAATGGAAGGCGAAAATGCCAACATGTAGCAAATACCATGCACAATGGACGGTGAGCATGCCACAATGCAGCAAATACCATGCAAAATGTCAGGCTCAAGTTCCAAACTGTTGCAAAGGCAAATGGCACCAGAGCAGAACCCCCAAAAAATCGACAACCTCACAATTCTTTTTTTTCCAAAAACTATTCGACACCCATAAGAAGTGGACACAACCAGCTAGACATATTCATTGCAATATGGGAATGGAACCAGAACTCACCCCAAATAGCTCATAAGACATGGGTTGTATCACCTATCACCTATCCACAATTGGAGATTCTCCAAGCAGATCTGATCGCGATCCTTCCTGACAAACCACCAAGGCTGCGACAATTCTGGAAAATGCACCCTGGGAGGCACGTCGCACTTTTTGTGGTCAACGTTGGCATCGTTGTATCACCTGAGATCAACTGTTCCATAAGAAGAACGCAGTTCGGCTTGAAAGATGTTGAAAGTATTCAAGTACCTTCCAAAGTTTTCGGGATTTTTTAATGTCAATGAGCCTGGATTATATACCCGCATTGGGGCATGGTCATCAATCCATCGGGGCTACAGCAATAAACCCATCGAAGGTTTCTGCAGAACTGCTGGACGAGCTGAAGATCGAAAAGGTCTTGGGCGGAAGCGTCACGAAGACCGAGGACGTGAGTTGAGTCAGGGCGTTTTGTCTCTGAAAAATGAGGGATTCACCTGAAAAACAGTCATTTTGATGGGATATATCATAGTAATTTGTAGTAATAGCTTGAACTATCTCCCAGTAGTCAAATATGGTTTGCTGGAAAATCCATCGTTTGCTTATTTCATGCAAGGATGTCCCCAGCTAGAAACCTCCATCTACTTGGAGGATTTCCCAGCTGTTTCTGATGGGAAATATCTGGGAAATCTGAAATCTGTGAAATATTGGGATTCTTCTTACATGGGTTGGTCCAGAAGTGTTTTTTCCTCCAATCTATGACGATTTCAATTGGAAAAACGGGGATAAACCATTGGATTTGAGGCGCACCCATTGTTGGACAAACTCCACAATTTGAGTAACCCCGTCTGATGGTGGTAGACACCCCCGACAAACCATGGTATTTTGCGTTGAATCTGGTCATTTCGGGAACCAATGTATCTGCATATATGCAACATGTGATATCATGTAATGTATAATGTATAATGTATAATACATGATAATACATGTATATGTATAGGAATGGCCCAACGTTTGAACACACTTGGATGTCTGGACTTGAACACACTTGAACGTCTCAGCGGATTTGCAGGACTGCACAGGTGGCTCACCCAAGTCTCCAAATAAAAATAGGCGCAGACTCGGATGCAGGGCATGGGCTTGTTGTTGCTGGTCGAATTGGAAAACCGCTTTGATTGGCAGCAGTCTCAGCAGTCTGGACATGTTGAATACGATCTGAATCTCTTAACAGCGCATCTGAGGCTTGACTTTGAATAGCTTCAAATTGAAGCATGATAAACCTGCCATCATTGCAATCATTTTCATTTCAAGAGCAAGTTTGGGCAGCGTTTCTCGGGTGTGTTGACTGGTTCCGTCAGAAACTTCGCTTTTTGGGCGTTGTGGATTAGAAACAGCGGTGTTTTCGACATAACTTTGAACATCTCTCCGGTGTGCAGGTCGGATGTGCCAGAGATTCCCGATCCATATGCTGAATGCAAGAGGCACTGGGAAATCTGGGGTCAAAAGGGGAAGCGGAAAGCTGACAATTGCCTGTATGCAACTGAGAGCAAGGGACAATAAGAAATAAGAACAATTATGTATGTGTAGCATGTACTGTAGACTTGCTGGTGCTTGAAGGTTTGCGGCGAAACATCCTGAATGATCCTGAATGGTCAAACGTTCTAGTAAGGTAGAAACAGAACAGACTTGGCCGGAAGCTGTCATGCTATTTTGTTTCAAAGGTTTGATTCATCACACACCTGGAAGGACAAGTGTTGGAAACGTACATATGCTAGCTACGTTCGTTTTTTATTTGGCCGAACGGTTGAAGGCATCCAAAGTTGATATGGAAGCGAGTCGATAGGCATCTCAGACCTTTATGATGGATCAGTTTGCGCGGCTTTAGCGGATAGCTCGGTCATTGTCGGCGCAGGCTGGGTGTTTTTGAAGAAGTTCCCTCCTTGAATGCCTCCACGGAGCATGATGAATGGATGCGCAAGGCGGGGAATTTCCTTGTGTATCCTGAAGTTGCCATTTTTAGTGGGAAACATGGTGGAGTAATCATGATTAACTTAAGCCGTCAGAGTCAGAAATAGTCATTTTATCAAACTGTTATCTTATTTCAATGAGGGCAAACGAGAAACTAAGGATCAACCAGTGGATTTTGGGCTACCATTTTTTGGGCAAAACCATGTGTTATTTCCCTTGACAAGAATGATCCAGACAGATTTGAGTGCGAGTACCCAAGAGTGGGAGTTATGTCAGTGTTTTTGCTGTCTAACAAGTCCAATTCGTTCAGTTAATCATCTGACTATACATGGACTTCCAGCTGGACTAGATACGGAGCTCAAGTTGCCATGGCTTTTGGATACTCACGAGGTGATGAAGATCGCCTTTTCAAACGTCGATGCTTCCATTGACTGGCGGATCCTTGCTGCTTGGCGCAGTCGTCTATGCCTATTTTCAGGGATCCCAATGATGGAATCCAGAGTCTTTTTTAGATCCTATAAGAATCTATAAGATAGATTAGATGATTAGATTACAATGACTATATTAGCATACATTAGCATACATTAGCATATATTAGCATATATTAGCATATATTAGAATATTGTGCGATCATACTGTTCAGGTATGCCTTACCACTGGAAAACTTCCACCATTTTCCCTTGGAATTTCCGGCCAACTCAGCGGTGACTTCAGGTCTCCGATGGACAAAGCCTCATCCTTAGACCAGCCTTGGGAGAGGAAAAACTCTGCAGGAAAGCCCCTTTTTGTGTGTGGGGGTTGAAATTTCATGTTCTGTAGATTTTCCTACGAATCCATTGATGTGTATTTACACATTACAGTATATAATATACGTATATAGGATACATGTATCTACACATATTCCATAGCATGTACAGAAGTTGGGGATAGTTGGGGAATGTTTGAAAGAATTTTCGGGAGGCCCCTTATGGGCATCTTCCAGTCTTTTGTGGAGGATGACAGTATGACGGTGTGTTTGCATTCAGGCCATTTGCATGCCTAATAAGCGGAAACATGCCTAAACACGCGGAAACATTTGACAAGAAGAATCCTCTCAAGTAGGATTCACATTCAATAGATTTGACCATTGATTCTCTCCTTTTCCCATGAAGACAGCTGTTTCATGGCCACAACTAATTGGGCACATCCCGTTCGCACCAAGGAGCACAGTTTGGGCCTAATCCTGGCTACCGGGATGACGACCAAGCCGGCGGTATCCGCCGCCAAAAATCGATTTAAATTCACTGCATTGGAATTGACCTGTGAACAGTTGAGTGATTTTAGGTGCAACTTGACAGCAACTCAGCAATATTATCACTGCAAAAAATCCAACTCTTGATTTTTGTAGATCTCATTCTGTGACATCCATTGACGTCTGAAGATCTTCACGAATCTGTGACAATCTGTGGTTGCAACAACACAACCGTTTTGCACATCTGCAGCAACGATGGCAGCTGGCAGCAGCCACCGCCCTTGCTCACTGCGCTCCGCGTGTTGTACATAGCCAGCCTCAGTGGCTGGAACTCGTTCAGACTTGCCGTTGCACAGGCAATGCTTTGCGCTGCGGGAAACAAGCACCAGGATTGAGGATGAGGAATTAATTGTGATAAACTGTGGAAACTCTTGATGGAATGAAATAGAATGAAGTCGTGGAATTCTGATCAGTTCTCTTGCAGATGTCGTTATTTGATATTGGTACTGTAGGTGAATGCTGTTGGTGCCCCACCTCTGATCACATCAGGCCCAGCATTTCGTCCGCAGTGTTGCTCCAGGCCATGAAATGCAAAGAAGACACGTAGCCTGGAGATGGACGGCCAAAGTTGAGCCAGGAAATCATGAGACGAGCAGCGAGCAGACCCAGCAGACCCAACAGATCATAAGTTGCAGCGTCACCAGAGGGATAACATGAACCTTGCAGAAGTGCAAGTATGAGGCTTCCATGTTCTGCAGGTATTATGTGATATATATATATATATCATTATATGATATATGACATAGACTAGATCATATTAGATCCAATCCAAACATGCTGCATTTCGTTAGCTGTCAGCAAACATACCCAAAACACCAGGATACGATGCAGACATCGACCACTCAACTGCCAAGCCCCGCACCACGACGCAGATCTACAGCGAGCTGCGTAGGGTCCGAGTTTTAAGCTCCGATGCGCTGCCAATGTCCTGTTGAAGTGGAACCCCTTTGAAGGCAGGGAGCCACATCGGCTCTAGACATGGCTTAACCTCTGGTAAACTGTTACATAACTATGGGACATCATCCTTTTTCATGGGAAAATCCACTATTTGGCCATTTTCAATAGCTACGTAACAAATTACCAGAGGGTTATCCCATGTAATCCCCAAAATATGGCCACTTCTCGCAGCGGCTCCAGGCCATGGCTCCAAATGGCAAGCAGACCATGTCCTCTGTGTTGGGCGCCCAAAGTTTTTTCCCGCTGCCGTCTGTGAACTGATGGAAAAAAGGGGGCACACAAAAAGGGCACAAAACAGGGATGTCAGTGACGTTTCCTCACCAATTTCCAGGTTTCCAACTTTTCCATCGTTTTGGGGGTTACTGTAAAACATTTATAGTTGAATACAAAGGGGACATGCAGCGACCCTTCTGTTGGAAAATATGATCATTCTCCGCGGAGACAATCGGAGAAACATGTAGAAGGGCCCCTTTAGAAAAACATTGCTTGAGATTCATCAGAAGTGTACAAGCTCCTCCAGGCGATAAAGAGCCTTTGGGATGCTTTCCAGACTGTAGGACATATTAACTTTTGTCCCAAAAAGCACCTCGAAAATACTCAGAAGACCCCCCCAAAATATATCCTCACAAAAAGGCCCATGGATGAGTTTATACTGCTCGTCCATTTGTTGTTTTCCACTGGGATGCCCCCGAGCGGAACCGTTCGCCGAATGCAAGGCTTCAGATGCGGAACTTCCCAAAGGCCTGGATGGCCAACACTGGTGAAGACATCGAAGCCAAACTGAGGCGCCAGGGCTGGCAGGGTGTCTTTAAGACCCACCCGGGTGATAAGATGTTAAGGAACACATCTATTAAACATGATCAAACATTACCAATACATGACATGGCCATTGTGGGATAATTTATGGAAAACCCAGTATAGAACATATAAAGATTCATGGACCCTCAAACCTTTGGGCCATTCCGTTGGTTTTTGTGAACCTACTGCCTCCTCGAAGTGGTCAGTGGCCAGGAAGTTGCTGTCGACTTTCGGAGATCTCACTGGACTTCAGGTTGGGGGAATTGGGGTGATCCTTCGCTACCCTCTAGGCCCTTAGGAGTTGCAATGGAGGTTTTCCTTATTGCGGATTCTGAAGTTGAACTTTCAGGTTCTCGATCTGTGAAGTTCGGACTTAGGCTCAGACATGATTGTTGTGATTGTGATTTGCGAGCCAGAATCATTTTGAAGTCTCAACTGGAGACCTTCTGCAAAGATCATCATATATCATACAACATCACTATGAAGGTTTCTTAAAATGGGGGTTACCCCAAATCATCCATTTTTTTTTTGAAGTGAACCCATGGTGACTTGGGGATCCCCCATTTTGAGAAACCTCCATCTGCCATGCCTTGCTCCGCAAGGTCAATGCAGAGCCGGGTGAGGCCACCACTGCGAAGGTGGGATCAACGTGGATTTTTCTTGGCGGTTACTGATAACATCTGATATATAACTGTTTTTTGATCTTGATTCTTTCAGTTTTTTTTTTTTTTTTTTTCTGGATCTTCTGATTACTGACTGAACATATTTGAACATCCTCATTTCTTTCAACAATAATTGGTTTTAGTGACGTATTGGTGTTTTTGAGGATGTGGAGGATTTGCAAGTACCGTTTGTACCATCTTTTTCGGAGGTTGGGGTACCCAATTTTGACCGCCCAGCCACGGGTGATCTTGAAAAAAACCACCCGAACAGGAAGGTCAGCCAATTCGATAGCAATCATTCATTAGCAATCAACAATAACAACAAGAACCATAAGAATGAGACGAATAAGAAGAGCAACAATAGCAACAACAATGAATAGGATTGAATAGGAAGAACAATCATGCTAATAATAACAACTCCTCATCGATGATAATGATAATGTTGATGATAATGTTGATAATAATAATGATAAACATGATGATATCAAGAAATAACAATAATGATATTCATCAATCATCATAACAATTATCATATACAATGATAGAAATAATAGTAATCATCATCATGATGATAATCATCATAACAATGATGATCATTATCTAGTCATAATAGATTTTAGACTTGTTTTCTGATCGCCCTGATCGCCTCCCAGGCAGCTTTCGCGGAACCAGCTATGGCCGAGAAAGCTGTCAAGGTCGAGCCCGCAGGGGGAAACTATGGGAAAATGCGAAGCTAACTCACAAGACCTGGGGAAAAATTGGAATCTGAGCTAGAATAGATGAGGAAACTGGCAGGAAACTGGGCATCGAACAAACACGCTCTTCGGATTTCCCGAAGAAAAATGGGTGTGCAATCGCAATCATAGCAACCTATAGCAACGAAATGGACAGAAGATGGCGATTCAGCCACCAGTTGACGATGAGGGAACTACCCAGTCGCCTCCGACCCACAATGGCAACTTCCCCAGCCTTTGGCCATGTCCATAACGTCTGGGCACAGAGCCATGGGTCTCAAGATTCTGAAGCCATGGGGGATGCGCCATTTCAATGGATTTTTTAGGGGCCAATGAGGTTTTGAAATGTTTTGAACATTTTTGAGGCCATCGATTTTGGAGTTCCAAACTTTTAGACCCCTTCCAAGAATGTCCAAAGACTCTTTTCACTGGGGCAAAAAGCAGTGATTCGCCGATGCTGAGGCTTTGCATGGTGTGGATATGCGCACTGCCAAGCAAAAACGCGAAGCTGGCAATCAGCCGCCTGCGGAGGTGTGGTGAATTGCAACCGCTTTTTCTTGGCTCAGGAGATAAAACAAATGCTTGGATCCTCAAACAAATGAGATAACTCCAGAGATATTTTCGAGATCTGATGTTTGGATTCCAGGCTTGGATGGAAATTTTGATGGTAAAAACCAGGGTGAAACCAGGCAAGATGTCCCGTGAAGACCAACCCATTGGGGATGACTGAAACTCGGACCCGTGGAGGACGAGAAGTTCTGGGCGCAGATCGTGCCACCGGTCTGAAGCCTGGTACAAGATGGTGTCTAGAAATGGGAATCCCACTTGAAAGGATACCCTCCAAAAAGATAGACACATGAACCTGGAAATTATAGGGAGGACATTGTCTCTACCATCCTGGAAAATCCTGGAAGTACTTTTCTATCTTCAGATGAGTTACTATATCAGTATTTTTTTCATGGAGAACCTGATGATTCACCAATTGATTTCGGGGGTTCCCGCCATTTTTGGACCAACCCAGATGGGTGTTTTCCAAGCAGGGAGAAGCCTATCCAAGATCCACCATTTCCCGGTTGCAGCCATTGTGGTTGAGCAGTGTCTTCCATACATTTGCAACCAATCATCCAACAAAGCTTGAGCAATAGGGCACATTTGATTGCTACTTCCTACAGCCAGGATGGGGCCTAAAGGCATTAGAGGAACTCCTGCTTCCAACTTGAGCCGAAGAATGTTGAAAAGCCATCATCACACATCATCAAATATCATCAAATCTGGTTGACACAACGTCAATGAGCCCGAAAACCAGCTTAACCCAAATGCTGGATGTGAAACCTGCGATGGAAACGGATTTGTTTTTGGATGCAGCGCAAGACAAGGAAGACCTGCTCTTGTACTTTGTCCAAAATCAAATGAGTTTTCTGGAGTAGATGTGAGCTGAACGGGCCAACTGCATCAAAGAAGTATGAGAGCCGGTACAATCCCAGAAATCAGGTGACCCACTATCAGTTTCAAGTTGCACTGGTCTTGGGTGGGATTCCCCACATCTTTTGGCCAGGGCTCAAGTTGGCCAGCATCAAGCTTCCTGCCCCATCTCACCCCGAGCAACACGAACGCGGAGATGAGCAGCAGAGTTTGATGATCAATCTACGAATGTCTTCCTTGCCGTCTTCGTCAGTTTTAACAGCAAAGGACCCAAGGACAGAATCATTCATGTATTACGTGAATTATTCTGTCTGTGGGTCCTTTGCTGTTGGCGCTTCCAAGACCCTTGTACAGACATCACTTTCTTGGGGAAAAAAGGCAGATGAAATCATGTCAATTCGTTGACTGCATTGCTAGCAGTTGGAGCAGCTATGCTGACCAGTGCTAGAAAGCAACAGGCGAGCGCAACAAATTGGACATTACAAGATTTGTTTGCCATTAAAATAGGGTACCCCTAAATCCTCTGGTTTATCATTATCTTCACTACTAAATAGCAATGGATGGGGTATCCACCATTTTCAGACAGACCCATTTGAGCAGAAAACCATCCAAATTTGGAGGGACCTGAGCAGCTAGGCCTCCGCACAGCCGGCACCAGCCCCTTCTCAAGAACCAGTAGCATCGCAGGCCTTGGCATGATCCATGAAAAAAACAATCAACATTTGGATGAACAGATATACAGAGATAGATTGGCTGGTGAGGATATCTGAGATTCTGCTTTTTTTTGCCCAAGAAACGATGAACCGTATTTTGAGGCTACAATTTTGTGGAGATGTTCATGTAAACCCATGGTGTTCTGGCAACAGAAAGTGAGGGCAGCTTACATCCCTCATTCTCTAACCTTTTTCACGCAGGAGACTTACTTATTGGTGGAAGGATTCCCCACCAGCTGGAGTGAGGTGCGCAATGGGTGGATCCCAACACAGAACACTTGTCGCTGAGCAATTCTCCATCCATGACAACCCCATCATGAAGGCTATTTTCATGGAATTCCCTGCAAACAAAACTCCTTAGAATCCCCCTAATTTTCATTTTGAGGGCCCGAGGTGGAGGATATCAGGGTTATTGTACACAATTCTTACATATTTTTATATATTTTTATGTTATTTGATGGGTTCTAGGCACCAACTGTGTCTTTGCTGCTGGAGGCCCAACTGCGTGCAACTTTCCTGGCGTTTGGCGGAGTGGAGCGGTTAACATATGTCCCAGACTCCAGGCTCAAGGGACCCAGGGAAGGAACTGCCATGATGCACTGCACATCTTCTATGTGGAAAAGGAAGAATCACTCAGACTCTAAGGGAATTTGCTTGAATTCTGAAAATACTCGATGTGACAGTCAGATACTGTTTCTTGCATTCTCAAACCATGCAGCCGTTCAGCTGCAGACGTGGACAGACACTGCAATTCTTCCGGAGTTCTGCGATTGTCGGACACGGTGATGGACAAAGACTGATATGGGTGTATCGTATTTTTTTTAGTTGTCACAAACTCATGTGCCGCCACATTCTTTGCTGCAGCTAGAGCAACACCAGGTATGGGCGAATAGCAAAGATTGTTCTCAAGGTCCGGACAGCTTCATGACGCGTTGGCGCAACTTTTCCCAGCCACCGGCCACTCGAAGTTGAGTAGGTTTGACATGGTTTGACCCAATCTTTGGAAACTCTACACCTCATTGGAATTGGTTTTCAACCATTTTTGATCGATTTTCTTTGGACGTTTGGTAGCATTATACCTACTTTGTTTGATCATTTTTGTTCATTTTTGCTGGTTTTAGGACCCCTATAGTCAAAGTTCCCCCCGTTTCCAGACGCACGGCTCGGGGGCCTTCCAACGATTGGTTGGTGTTTTTGGCAGGATTCCGCCAAAATGGAGCAAGTGGTCAAGGAACTGCATGGCAGCAAAGTTGGCGATGGAGATGTTGTAGAGGACTGAGGGGTGGACTTTTGGATGAAACTCCAGTTTTTTTCCACAAATAAATGGCTGAGCTGGATAGTTCTTTTCCACCACACTCCCAAATTCTCAGAGATGTAGTTGAAACATTGTGCCAATTTTGTGGACATGCTTGTATGCATGCGAAGAGAAGTGGATTTGCTTTGTTCCGTCCTTTAGCCTTCCTTCCTTTTCTTGTTCGTTTCTGGGCTTGTTACCTCAAGAATGCACTTGATTCAGTGATGTGTTCAACCAATTTCTGAGGGAAATGTCACCAATGCGCTACAGCTTGAAGGTTGGCGCTTGTGTGTTTTCTGAAGGAATGCGTCCTGAATTGCAAGATCACCAGTGCTGCAGTCCAGAAGAAGGAAGAGGCCCTTGCAGCATCTTCTGACCCAAGACAAGATGCTTATGTCTTGCAAATTTTGGCACATTAGTTTCCGTTAGTTCATGTTACCCACCCCTTCAAATTTTGCCAGCCTTTTTTTGAACAACATTTGGTCAAGGGCTGGTCGCAAGCAGAGAAGCGATGCTCAGCTGGACAGTTTTTGAGCCTCACACACCTGGCACTGTCAGGAAGCTCGAAAGAAACGAGAAGAGAAAGAAGCGCGAAAACTGCAGCATGACCTGCACGGACGGAAATGAGGGGTATTTCTTGAAATCGACAATTCCCACCACCATTGCATTCCTGACATTTCATTAAAAAAGAACGGATTTTGGAGGGTTTGGGGTTAAGATTCCCCCCCAAAATAGGTACTGTTTGTTTTTGTTGGTGTTTTACCCGGTGGTTTCTTTGTTCAACCGTGATGAGGGGCTTGCGCTGCCTGGCTGCATGATGGGGAATGGGTCCAAGTTGTCAACCCAAAGGGCTGGTTTCAGATCCTAAGGATGACCAGCTATTTGGTTGTTGAATGGGGATGACCCCTCACTTAATCAACCAATTCGAAGAGGACAGCTATAAGTATTTGTGGGTTCATGGCCACTCCAATGACTTGACCATACTTGACCTATCCTGCCTTAAGGTATCGCGCAGATGTGCGCAAGAGGAGGGAAGAAGCTCGGAAAGAGAAGGAACGTCTTGACAAAGAGTCCAAGGAACCGAACCATGAAGAAGCTCCAGATGAGGTACCTCGGTGAAGCGTCATCGCGTTGCTTGTATCAGATATACCTGCTCTAGCTGCTGGTTGGGTATCATCTGGTTCTGAGCATACTATAGACTTAGTAGACAGCTCAAATATGCCGCTTCACTCTGTTTCCGTTTTTCGAATCGTGGGATATCGTGTCTCAGACATGGATGATGTTGTGCCGGGATATATCTGGTATCTTACATGGGATGATTTACGCACAAAAAACATCAAAAACATGGGTGAACTCTTTGCTACACAATATCCCCAGATTTTCACTTTTCACCTCAAAGACTTGGGTACAGTAAAACATGTTAAAGTTTGCGTCAAACAAATGGAATTCCCCAATCCCCTACGGCCCTACCCAATAGTTGAACCAACATTTTAACAGAACGTATCCAAGTTTGTGTATCTGCTGGTAAAATTCCAAAAAGATGGGTTCTAAGATCTTGGCATGAATGGCAAAATTCCACCAACCATATTGGACTAGACCTATCCAAAAAAGGGAACAACAAGCATTTCCAATAAAAGTGACACTCTTACAATGTGGGCCCCCAATCCTAAGCTGGTTTGAAATCCCATCCAACCAAGGAAATATCCTTCTTATACATCCAACAGTTTACCTTCGTTTTTTTTTTCCCCAGCCTACCCATCTTGGGCGCCAGCTTGCTAGCCGTAAATAGTCTTTGCTATAACACATATTTTTTTTCCAATATTTGATTTTCTCATAAAACTGTCATGACAAATGGTACGCATTTCCCACATCTTCCTATGATTTCCCCAAAACAGTCTTATTGTCCCATATCTTCCCAGGTTTTTCCCAGAATTTTCCCAAATATTTTCAGAGTCTTCTTCGATGGTAAAGCATGCTCAAAACCACATCGAAAAACATCTAAAGCAATCTATACTTTTATTTAGACGTTCCCCCGAATCAAACATCATCGATATGAGTATCAGGTAATTTCGGGTACTGTATATCAATGTTTTCTCTGAATCAAATCTAACCATCCATTAAAAGCCCTAAGTTTTACCCACGTCTTCCCCAACCGCACTGGATGATCGCTGAGGAACCGGAGGAACCCGTGGAACCGGTGGAGCCCAAGGCGAAACGAAGAGGCGCTGCCAAGAAGGCGAGAATGGGACTGAGGAGTTAAGCATGAAACATGGTGGAAGAATGCTGAGTTAACCATGAAAAATGCTGAGCTAACCATGAAAAATGCTGGTTGAACCTGATTAAGCCTGATTGAAGAGTCAAACATGGTGATTGAACCATCAAAAATGATGCCTTGATTGACAAACCTTGTTTGCAAATGGGATTTTAACTATCAAACATGGTGATTCAACCATCAAACATGGTCATAGGCCATAGGGATAAATGATCAACACCCAAAATGGCTGCTTGAGCTGTACTGATCAGATTTCTTAACAATGCAGTGGAGGTTGTAATGTCCCAAAACTTGCACCTCTCACCATTTGGAAAGCACAAGAACAATAACAAGGGAGATCCATGAATGTCCATTACATCATTCCATATCATCCCAAATATCATCCCAAATATCATCCCATCTAGTTGTTTCATGTTGGTTATATATTCCCGTTACTATCAAGTGATACCATTAGAACACTCACTTGGAGTGACACAACTGCCAGGCCGCGGCCCGCTTTGAGGCGCAGGGTCTGTCTGAAAATGCAAGAGGTAACTCCATAAAAATGTAGTGTCAAGCCAAGGTAGAGTTGGGTTTGCTTGGCATCAGGTATGCAAATCAACATTGCACTTTTAAACGTGCTGATTGACTTGGACCAACATTCCAACAAAGAATCTTGCCGTGTAGATTTGGGGATGGATAAAACATATCAACTCCAAAATGGGATGCTTTAGAATCGGTTGAATCCTAAGATATAGACTAAGTCATCAGGATTCAACTAAGGCACAAAGTCCAATCCCAACATTCAGATGTTTTGGAATTGGTTGAATCCTAAAATAAACCAAGCAGCGGGCAGATTTCTGTCCAGGAAGAAGAGCGTGAAGATCTCCGGCGCCGCGAAGAGGTCGACCACCTGGCTGTGGGGGATCCAAAATGAGCTGAGTTTAAAGAATCAATCATCATCTTAAGTAATATACATTACAGCATGTATATACATATATAGTATATATATATATATAATTGTATATCATACACTTTACAGACACATGTGTAATATACAGTTTATATACAAGTTTACCATCCCCAAGTTTGCTACCAGGAGGAAGCCGCCCGGGCCGCCGCTGCGGAAGCGGAAGCTGAGCAGAGAAGGAAGGAGGACGAAGCCAAAGCCGAGGACCATGGGATACCATGGGTTTTGACACGAAAAATGGTGAGTTTAGAGATTTGTTTGTGTTTTTTTTTGGATTCTTATAGATTTTGATGGATTGTATGGATTTTCACATAATAGATTTTTACACCCTTCATTAATCAAACACCGCTGGGAAAATCCCCAAACTATTCATTGGCACTTAAATACTTTATCTGGGAAAATCATCGACCTACACTGGGGGATTTTCCTTCAATCCAAGTTTGACCGGTATAGGTAGATATGTTTATCTTAATGTTATGCTATATTGATCAATCATACTGTAAACTACAATATTGATACGGAATTTAATCATAATATTACTTTTAGTCATGTTATATTAATCACAGTCAGCGATACTGAAGGTCAATTTATTAATTGATCATTCACTACCAACTGTGAAACAATCCTACTGCTTGCTAAGAAATTGCTGGTGATCACAGCCCACAGGCGAAGAAAGCAGCAGCAGCTGCTGCATATCAAGAGGAGCTGCGGCGGAGAGCCAAAGAAGCGGCTGAAAAGAGGGAGAAGGTGGGCAGCACAGGAGGTCATGGCAGTTTTCATTGATCGCATGATTACATACATTGTACATACATTGTACATACACATATACAGATATATACACGACAGATAATACATATATGTACTTGAGCAACCGCGAATATTTGCGCACACGTCTGCTCGGAAAAGCGGGTCGTCGTTTGGAAATAATTTCCGTTTTAATCCACCGATTAGTGCGTCTAAATAACAAAACGAGGTACGTCAAAACTGAAGACTTTGAACAGTGATAAATCAAGTGTGGCATTGGAAAACGAGGTCAGTCATTAAAACGTCATGGAATGCGAGGTAGGGCCTACCCCACCTTTTGCAGAAACCCGTCGCTCTGATATACATATATGATGACAACAATAAGTGGTTGTAGTGTGTATCGTTCTGTATGTAGTAACTATGTGCATGGTGATCATAAATAAAGTGTGTATATATATATATATATGTATGTTTTACCACTTATCTCACATGGCTCCTGTGCAACTTGTGTTGGCGGGACAGGAACAGCAAGAACGCGAAGCCGAACGGCAGCGAAGAGAAGAGAAGCGGAGGCACTCCCAACAGTCACCTCTGAATACGCTCAGACCTGGTGTGTGTAATGGCCTGGTTGCTTTTACTGTATATAGTTTATCCACGAAGGGCTGATTTAATTTTGCTTCCCTGACTTTTTCACCAAATCGCGTGCGAAGACCTGCTGCAGACATGAGTGTGTCTGAAAATAGGGTATGCCAAGACTTTACTTTATTAGTTATGGCTACTTCAATAAAATGATGATTTGGGCCCTGTTTCCAGATTACACTTGGTGTCGGCTTGTGGCCGAGGCTGTTTGAGCAAGACCGCATGAAAAGAGAGGAGGCCGAAGCTTTGATATTGGTTGACTTGCAGCCGGAAGGGGTCTTGTCGAAACACTGACCTTGACCATGACATCAAAGCACAGCAAAAATACCTTTATATAAGGAATCGACAGATACTAGGAGGATATCAAATATTTCTAAATAGCGCACAATAGTGCCACTATTGGACAGGTGTGACATGGTGTGACTTTTGGGGAAGTCGAGAGTTGAAACCACCAAAGTCGTACCAATGTCCCCCACAATTGGGGCTGCAAGGAACGACAACGTCGTGAAGAGAAGCGAAGGAAGGCAGAAGAAGAACGACTCCAAAAGGAAGAGGCTAACATGGGATCATCTTAGGGGATGCCCAAAATCGCCCAAAGGCAGCTGTTTGAATGTGGTATGTCTTATTATTTCTTAGGTTTGGAGCCCCTTGTCTCAGCGAACAGTGCAGGAAGAAAGGCAACGCAAAGCACAAGAGCGCGCAGAGGCCGAAAGGAAGCGCGAAGAGGCCTTGCAGCTGGGTATTTCAGTGACGACCAAGTTGCAATTGGCTTAACCGCAATGATGATGCAAACACACCACAAACAACATCAAAAAATCATCGTTTAAACCTTGGATGCCAACTGGATATGCCATGGTTGAAGTGGGGACACACTTCGACCAGGAAAGGCAGAGGAAGGAGGAAAAGATGCGGCGCACTTAGCCGAGCGCAGCATTTCTTCGCTGATCTCTGCAGCGCTGCCACGGCTCCAAGGCGTCGCTATGAAGAGAGCCGCATGCGACGGGAAGAGGTGCGGCAGTGGGACAGGTTTTGTTTCCGCCTCGGTCACTGTGAATGAAGACAACAAACGAATCTTTGGAGGAAAGATACAGTAGTGGTCAGTTTTCAACCAACAGTAACTAACACTCTCATGATGCTCTTCAGAGCCCTGTTTACTGTGACTCGTCAGGTAAGAACAAGAAATGAAATCCAGCGAGAGCTTTGGGAGGAGAGAGTTGTCTTGTCAGACGTGAATGCCATGCCGGTGACTCCGTGGTGTTGGGAGATGGCTTCCGTGTTGTGTCATGTTATTCTGATTCAATATTCAAATAAAAACATAAGCACGGGAAGCCAATGCAAGTAATCAGTGTGGTAGCATCACCGACAAAGTACAGCAACACATTGACTCAAAGCCGTTTGTAGCAGTTTCTGCGCGGGATCCCCGTCCACTTCCTGGCTCTGCGACTGCATGGCAAAATCTTCCTGTGAACTGTTCTGCAACTAGTGGATGCTCGGTTCCTGACCTCCCGGCATCACAAAGCATCAGCTGTTCAGGAACCGAGCATCCACTAGTTGCACGTCACGAGATGGACATGAACCTTCAAGCCATGCTTAGCTTTGCGAATCCCACAAGTAATTCATACAGGACTTTGCACCAGATTGCAAAGTACTTGCCCAAGGGAGGGTCCAAGAGTCAAGAAGCTATGGAACTTGTGACGCAACTCCGCATTTGGCTCTTTGATTTGGGCCGTTTAGTTTCACAAGTTGTAGTAGGCTTCAACCAGCTTGAAAAAAACACATTGCAAGAACTGCAGAGAACGTACAGTTCTGGGGAAGGCACAATAAAGTTCTTGAAAAGAAATCAAGGCCACCAGGGAGAACATCCTGAGCATGGAAGAAGACAGGAATGAGCTCAAAAAGATGATTGATGAATGCAAGAAACTAGCCACCAAGAAGGTGTTCTTGGACGGAGAAGCCCAGATACAACATGCTGTCATGCAAGTCATTGCGCAGTTCGGTGGATCTGAACAGTGCCAGGCATTCTTGAAACGGTTGGAGGCGGACCAAGCTGCTATCGACAGAATTGAAAAGGACATCAAGAAAGCGCAGAAGGATTGGATAGACATTAATGGCAAGGTCCAGGCATTGCAAGTGAAGAGTGTGTTTCTTGAGAACATGTCTGAAGAACATCAGGCTTCCCTGAAAGAGTTGGCCCGTCGCGCGGAAGAACTGGACAACGAGGCGACTGCGAAGGCCAAGGAGGCAGCATTGTTGGGCTTGCAGGACTCTGGGTGCTTTGGCAGTGTGTTTGGCGGAGGCGGAAAGAAACAGTGGCGCAAAGAGCGTCTGAAGGAATTGAAGGAGCTTGCGAAGGAGGAGAAGGAAAAGAAAGGAGATCAAGAGCAAGTAGCAGAGGGAGCGGTTGAGAAGGCAGCCACCATCAAAGGCGAATTGACCACCGCAGGGAAGGAGTTGGAGGCTGAGCAAAAGACCCTTGAAGATCTCGCAAAGAAACTAGAGGAGGCCAAGAAGCAGTTGCAGGAGACCACAGATCTCTGCAAGGCTTTGAGCGAACAGTTCGGACACCTTGATCTTCACCAGATTCCCAGTCTGCAGAATCAGTTGCAAGAATTCCCGGAGTTGCTTGGAGCAGCGGGAGCTCAAGAAAGTGGCATGTTTGCCTGCATGGATGGGGCAATGAAGAAGCACAAAATGTTTTGTGTACGTTTTCAACATCTTCTGGATGAGGATGATGACTGCGAATGCAAGAAGCTCCTTGGGAGTTTGCACGGTGAAATCGACGCTGCCATCGAGAGCTCACAGTTTATGACAGGAAAAATGGAGTCGTTTGCCAAAGAAATCAGTGAGCGCATGAAGGTCATTAAGGCGTTGCCGCCCACAGAGGAGATGCAGGATGAGTAAGACAGGATCATAGAGGTGAGCAAGAGCCAGAGACCTTCAGAATGGGCGATGTTGATGAGATGAGGATGACGACGTCTGAGCCCGCTGTGCTGCATCCTGTCCTGCAGCTGGCTAGAGTGGCGTGGTTTGTGTGCAGGGAGAAACCCAGACAAACTCAAGGCCAAAGTGAGCTCCTTCATGGATCGTCTTGTACATTTTGTCTTGCCTGTTTGAGTCTTCACTTCTTGTGCAGACCTCAGACTCTGTGCGTCCAAAAACGTCTTTGCCATGACGGCAAAAACGTTGTTGGGCTCACAGAGTCTGAGGTGTCACAATTTGCAGGCCTCTGCAAGGCACATTCCTTGCTTCAGTCAGCCCCTTCTTCCGTTCTGTCGAACTTGGCTGACGTTTGCAAAATAATTAGAGGCTGTGCCTTCTTGTTGAAGGAAAAAGGCAGATTGAACCAGTGAACTATTGACTTGGCTTCTCTCCTGTTTATTTCTCCACGTTGTTGTGCAGCACTTCTGTGGCCGACGTTTTGCATGGGTTTGGAAGATTGCTTCCTCTTCGCACTCACTGCTCTAGTTTGAGGTAAGCTTGCGATTAACACAGAAGACAGGAAGGCCATGATTTGACTTTTCCTTCCAGGATGAGTGTATGAAGAGAGAAGAAAAACTTCAGCGTGCGCTTCTCAGAGTACTCAGCACACACTGAGGGCAAAAAAATATGTAGCAGCTGTGCTGATAGTTTGGCTTGACGCAGAGGAGCATTTGATCAACTATGATTTCAGTGTTGATGTGAGGTTGGGTAGAAGAGCAGATGAGGATAGCGGCTGAAAAGAAACGCAAACAGGATGAGGAAAGGAGGCGAAAACATGAAGAGGACACGTTGCAAAATCGAATTTCATATCGCTTACAAACTGTCCTTTCGAACCCTGAGCTGACCCTTCCACTCGCCCTTCCAGCATCAGTTTTCTCATATTCTCCACATTCTTGAACAAAAACTCAGATTCACCTCATGATATTTCGATCCCATCCACCCACCATCCCCATCATTTATCTATGAATCTACGATTCTGCGTGGCATCCTCCATGGCATCCATGGGGGTTCCCAGGAGATGCGGAAGTGGGAGGAGAAGCGCATGCGCCGGGAGGAGGAGATCCAGCGCCGCGCCGAGAAGGCCATGCGCCTGGCGCAGGAGAAGCGGAGGCAGCGCGAGGAGGAGAAGGCACGGCTCAGAGAGGCGCGGTTGGGGCTGGGGCCGTCGGGGGGGGGGGCCTGAGGGGCCTGGGGAAGGACCTGGGGTGGGATGGATGGGGGGGGGATAGGGTTTTTCGAGCTGATGTTGATGATTGAAATTCGCTTGATAGTGATGAAATTGATGTGTGGTGCAGGTGATCTTGGATGAACTTTGGGAGTGGCGGTGTGCAAGATAGGAGACAGTTGGGCCTGGAAGTCCAATGGTGACTCTTGCTTGCTTCAGGAAGAGAAGAAGCGAAGAGAAGAAGAAATGAGACGGTACGAAGAAAGCCGCATGCGAAGGCAGGATATGGGGAAGGAATTTGTGAGGTGCAAATCCAACCCCATGAGTCGACCGGTGCCATGGGGCAGAGATTAGGCTCAATGGAGAATATTAAAGGCTGACAGTTAAATACCCGCCAGAATGATCCAAAATGGATGGTTGGACGGATACTAAAAATAATAATTTTTGTGGGTCGATTAGTACCCCGATTTTGAGCCATCCCATAGTCACAATATGATATGTACGTATTAATATGTATACATATGTGTGATTGTGTGTGTATATATATGAGCTATACACACACTGCACACCCTTGTAGCTCATGAACAAGTGGATATTATTGGCTCTTTCAGAGGGCACGTGCGAAGAGACCACGTTCACGTGCAGACTGGTCCCACTCAGACTGTCTCGTATTGTGTTCCAATAGCTTAGCCTGCTGCAGTAGTACTTCCCAGACCTTTCCTTGTCGAAGCCCTGCCTTTCAAAGCCCCTGCATAGTCCTTATTGTAATGTGGTAAACCCAATCATAGCCCATCCCCGCCATCCCCAGTAGTAAACCAATAAATCTGGGGTAGATATCATCCCAAATGGTAGTTGTTTCTTGTTGGGTTCACCACACTACTTTAAGTCCCTGAAACATTCTTGTTTGAACCAATCACCCATTCGCATGTGCATTGAGGGAAGAAGAGCTGCTGAAATGGTATATCAAGGCTGGGTGTGGTGAGATAGGAGGAGGGGCAACCTCACATACACACACACACACATAGCTTTTCAAATCTTTTTGAAAGCTCTTGATCTATTTACAACCTTTAGCCTCCTGGGTTCTGGGATTGTGTCTCCTGGCGGTTGCAACATTCTGTTGTTCGACTTGGGTGTCGTCGTCTCCCCTCATCCTTCTGGTCCTGTCCATGATCACCATCAATCATGACCTTCATCTTCACTGTCATGATGTTCACTGGAATTTGCTCCGACGCGTCTCTGAAAGATCTGTCCCACATCAGCCATGCTTCGAAAAACTATTTGTGCTGGAGCTTCAAAGGTGCTTCAAGCACGAGAAGCAGCTGAAGAACGGAAACGTGGGCGCGAAGAAGAGCGAAAGCGCAAAGAAGAGAAGATGCGGAGGTTCAGCCTGGAAACCGACAAAGAGCTGGGATACATCCCGATATTTCATCATTTTTTAAATACTATTTTTTCCACATTTTGTGTCCAGAAAACTCGCTGAAATGCTGGTAGCGGCATCCTATCCCATGGATAAATCCACGTGATCCCAGACTGATGTGTGGACGTATGCAGGTGGGAAGAAGACCGAATGGCCAGGCAGAAGATTTTGGGAGCTGCAGCTGCCCTTGGTTTCATAGTTTCTTTGATCATTGCCTAAAGAATCCTAAAGAACCCTTAAGATCATTCATGCCTCTTGATCTTTTGTAGGGATCGCATTTTGGACGCGCTGAAAGGAGTTGACAGACCCCCAACATGGGAGCTTTTAACATGGACACCAGAGGA
Source organism: Symbiodinium sp. clade C Y103 (assembly GCA_003297045.1). Taxonomy (NCBI): domain Eukaryota; class Dinophyceae; order Suessiales; family Symbiodiniaceae; genus Cladocopium; species Cladocopium sp. clade C. The sequence continues at coordinate 2,717 of BGPT01001848.1, read as the reverse complement.
GGCGGTATAGGAGCCCCTCAAAACCCAATTTATAGAGATTAGAACCCCATGGTTATTTATACATGTTTCGAAAAACATCCCAACCGCACCTCAGGACTATGTCATTGATTTGTTCTCAGTTCCAAACATCATACCTGATCATTGTGGAACTGCTGGAACAGACTTATGGGCACCAGAAAGAGAAGATTTTCAGATCTGAAACCGCTTGACCCAGGGAAGAGGTCAGACAACGCAGAGAGGACTGACTTGATTAGGGATTGCCAGCAGGAAAGTGGGAGTTGATTTGGATTGCCCAATGCTGTAGGATGTTCTAACAGATAGAATTTGCATTTTTCATTCTTTTCCCATGGTGTTTGCAATGCTTGACATCTCTGATACTGTCTGTGGCGTTTCAGTTCACACTATGCTTCTTTATTCCATCACTTGGCATCTTGGCAGGACAAGAGGATCCTCGGCTGCAACAAACAGACAGGTTGTAGATGATTACGACCTGGTTGCGGCATGTTGTGGCTATCAGGGGTCTATCAAGTCCCAGTTATATGATCTATCCACTCCTGTTTGACTGCGAGTTTCCACCAAAGTTGGTTGTCCCAGGCGAGCACGGGAGGAAGAGAAGCAGCGGAAGGAGGTGACTTGGTCATGGCTTCGCCATGGGTCATGGCCGACTGCAGTGAGCAAATCTGGAAGATTGAGTACCCTCCGGTGTCATCAAACATGGCAAAGGAAAATCACGATTTTTCATAGGTAAATCAACTCTAGATGGCCATTTTCACTAGCTATGTTAGTTTACCAGAGGGTATCAAGAAACATGGACTTCTTAGAAATAATACGAGTTATAGAATGCGGTGACACTTTGGAGCTTGCAAACTGACAAAGCCTGGTCCTGTTGTACGACGCCAGGAAGAGCGAAGAATGAAGCGCCAGAGGGTTGAGCCTGGTGGATGGCAGGTGGGGCTGTTGGTTTCTTTTTTTTCAATGTGGTGGTTTCTCAAGTCATGGGGGATCCCCGAGTCACCATGGTTGTTTCAATACTAATTTATGGTCATCCATGACTTGGATGATTTGGGGGTACCCCCCATGACTTAGGAAACCTCCGACTGTTGCGGGTCCACAGTGGAACCAACTCAGCCGGGCGTCGCAAGGCATCCGATGTCGCTTTATGGGCAGCCCAGGAGGCGATGGACAGAGATGGATAAATCAAACATGATCAAACATGGCTTGCCGGAAAAACATTCGATTTAAAGATGATAAGAGAACTAATTTTCCCATTATCATTAACATGTCCATTGATATAGTGAATAAGATCATTTCTTCTCCCATTCACATGTTCGTTTCAAGTGGAGTTCCCATTGGTCACTGCATTAGCTGCGCCCTAACACAGCCAGGATGATACGCAGGCACTGGTCGGGGGCCATTGGGCAACTTGAACTATGTATGGAAGGAAGCTAATCACTCCAATTCTTCAGCAAATATATGGTTCAGTTTGTTGTATATTAAAACTATATGAACTATACATTCGGCAAATCTTGAAGTTTCCGCGCAGCATGTGACGAGGCAGTTGCCACAGCGAGGCCAAAGCAGCGTGTCCAAAGCTCATTGATGGTCTAAGAGAAGAACCGCCAAAGTGTGTTGGAAAAATACAGAGAAGTGTGATTCATGATATTAACATATACTAACTCAAATATATGACTCTCCCATTTTTCAACAAAATCGTTGAAACCGCCCAAAAACAGCCCAGAGCCTGAGGCGAAGGCAAAGGAACCAAGCCCGGAATTGGAGGATGATGAGACAGAGCTGGATAGGCTCGGATGGAAAATGTGGGTGTCATTGATGTCTGTGTTTTTTGGGAAAGTGGAACTCCTCACTTTTCTCAGAATTACATGATTATGATTATCATTATCTTCGATTATCATTGCGTTTTTTATTGATGGTATAACATGGTATAACATGGTATAACATTGATATAGATCACACACACAGAATCACACATATACATCTACAAATAAAACTCATCGACCTATTTTTCTTATTTTTTTGGCTTATCTGATCTTTCCTCAGCTGATATCTTATCATATCTGTTTTTTCCATCTATCTGCTCACATAGAGATATATCACATAGAGATATATCATATATATCTATATGTACAAAAATAACATCTATAATATGAACCACTAACTCTGACTGCCGAATCCTTTTCGTTCTCAAGCATCTTCATGGATAGGGTTGTTAGGGCTTTGGATCTTTTCTCTCTTGCTTCTTC
>BGPT01001847.1:101440-125014 GCA_003297045.1 Symbiodinium sp. clade C Y103 | reverse complement strand
TGAGGCTGCCAGCACTTCTTTTAGACTCACAGGCTTTAGCCAAGTCAGTACTGTGTCAAGCCTACAGACTGTACTCTATTGGTCTCTCTTGAGCCTTGATCAGCGTATTTAAACTGTGCTCAGTACTCATGCTATATGGCCCATAGGCACCGGTCCAAAACAAAAACAAGGGCGCAGCGCTTCCCCCCAAAGCAGAAAAGCAAAAAAGCAGAAAAGCAGGAAAAGCGGAAAAGCAAAAAAGCAGAAAAGCAGAAAAGCAGGAAAAGCGAAAAGCGGAAAAGCAAAAAAGCAGAAACGCAGAAAAGCAGAAAAAGCGAAAAGCGGAAAAGCAAAGAAGCAGAAAAGCAGAGAAGCAGGAAAAGCGAAAAGCGGAAAAGCAAAAAAGCAAAAAAGCAGAAAAGCAGAGAAGCAGAAAAGCAGAGAAGCAGGAAAAGCTAAAAGCGGAGAGGTAGGAGATCCAAAAAAAAATCCAAAACCTGNAGAGAAGCAGGAAAAGCTAAAAGCGGAGAGGTAGGAGATCCAAAAAAAAATCCAAAACCTGTCCCAAAAAAAAATCCAAAAATAAATGACCCTCCTTTTTTAAAGGCCAAAGGGCTGTAGCTTGCACTTGAAAGAAGCCACCCAGTGTGAAGTACCAACAAACTGCTAAATATTTTCTATTAAGCTGAGATTCGATCATTCGGTTCTTCTGGCGCAGGTATGGTGGCCAAGAACAGCAAAATGCGTTGCAGTAAACGAGGGTTCATGATCTATCTATTGGTCGGGGTTTTACCCTCAGTTTTGGACCGAATGAGCGCTCTGAGATGAAGGATTATGCCAAGTCACCGAAATGTTCTGTGAATAGCAAATGTCATCTCCGAGATGCAGCACACAGGTGAAAGCTGCGCCTCTTTTTTGCTTCCAGTACGAGGTGCCGCTCCATGTGCGGTGTGTCATTGCAGGTTCAAAAGATGGGAAGCGCAACCAACTGCATCCAATCAATAAACAAGATTAAACAATGTTCATTGGAATATCACTAGGACTAGGACTCGCATGATTGGATCATGACTGGTTGGATCTTGTTGGAATGGGTTTTGTTCGCATCAGATCAGTGGTTGCTGGAATGGTTCCCAAACCACAATATCGATCAAAAGCTGATCCCGAAGAGCCAAAACAAAGTGATTGTTCAATAGGTCAGGTGACGGACATTGGTTTTCTATGGTTTTTTCACAGGGTGGCTGATCGGGGATTTCTGGTTGGAAACATCACCCTCGACGAGCTTTCTTCTCTGCCTTCCCCCACTTAGATGGTTTCTTCCTTTTGGGGGTTGCCGCCTTTTTGGGGTGCCCTTCTTCAAGTTTGACTTTGCTGCGCTTCTTTGCCAAATTGGCACGAAGTTCAACCACTGCTGCTGCAACTTTCCCACTGGGATCACCAAAGCCATGTTCTTTGGCGTCTTTCCTCAACCATGTTGAGCAAGGCGGCAGACACTGGGTTTTATTACATGTTTGGTGTGAGGAATTGTCATTTATTTCCATCCCCATGCTCGATATAACGAAAACTATACCAGATATAAATCCGTTTGGAGCTGTATAATTCAAAGGTATTTGTAGGAGTGGTCACATCGTTCCCAACCAGATCCAAGCGACATCGTGTAAAAGGGCTTCTGGTCTTTCTTCCTCTTGAACACCTTGTAGAGCTGACCTTTGGCCTTCCCCTGAAGGCGTTTTCTCAACTCCACGTCCCACTCCTGCACGCTGATGGATCTTAAGAGCTCATATTTCCTTGGATAGGCTAGCAGGATGGGGTTTTTGGAAAATGGGATTTTCCAACCCTGAAGATGAAAAAGATGAAGGGTAAAAAACACACCCAAGTATTCCAATCACGTGTCAATGTGTTTTTCTTTTCCCTTCTGTCAGCAACAAGGGCCAGTTGCTCAGATGGAGTTGGTACCTTATGACTTGCAGCCTTGAGGGCTTCTTGTTGCACCCGCTGATAGTGACCCTAAATGCATTGGCCGACAAGTCCTCGAAGCCAACAGTTGCCACTGCCGTATCCAGTTCTGCCTCAAGGGCCCAAGTCTTTAGCGAGGGAAAGTGCTTACTCAATTGGGAAGGAGGATTTTCTCTATAAATGAAGGAATCCCCAGAGGTAATTATTGCTATTCTCAAAATACCCTTAGCTTCCGGGAAGATAGTTTTTTTTAAAGCAAAAGTCAGAAGTCAATTTTTTTGACTGGCAGCCTGTTTTTTCACTTCTCAAAAAAGTGTCTGGCAGACAGTTTTGGAAGTCAAAAATTTTGACTTCCAGAAGTCAAAATTTTTGACTTCTAGGGTTGCTTAAAAAAGATGTTTTTTTGATATTTTTTGTATATATATATATATACATATATATATATATATATATTTATATATATACATATAGTTATCTATATATTTTTATATTATACATATATATTTAGATATGTGTATTTTTGCATATTTTTGAAACAAGAATTCACTGCAGCAAGCAANGCAAATGGCAAGGTTTTGGCTCCAAAATGCAGGAAATAGCAAGGAAAACTGCCCCAGACTGAAAAACAAAAAAAAATCCTAAAAAAAAACAAAAAAAAACCCTAAATTAATATACCCTCCTAATGCAAATCCCCAACATGGTTGGTTGATCGGGATTCCCATAGTGGATTATGACTCTATGACACTCCCCAACAAGCCAAGTAGTCTAACCCCCTGTACTAACAATATACTAACAATCAACAGTGGTATTTGAAATGGCTCACATCAACAATCATCATCCATTGTGACATGTTATGACACTCCCCAACAAACCAAGTAAACAGTAATGTTGGTAAAACAAAGCCATAAACCATCCCCAATTTCACCACAAATAGGTGGTATAAACCCTTCCCAAATGGATGGTTTATCATTGTTTTTACCCACATTAGTATAATCCCCTGTACTAACAATCATCATCCAGAATGGGTTTCTCAAACTCCCCAAGAAACCAAGTACATTAGTATAATTCCCTGTACTAACAATCAACATCCATAATGGAAGAACACCATTCACATTCATCCATCAACCATCATCCAATGTTTTTTCCCAAGGATCAAGTCTTGTAGATTATCCTTGGGCACCATCGCCATCAGCAACCTTGGTGTCGTTGAATATGCCATGGGCCGATGGGATTTGTGGTATAGGGTTACTGGGATTACCCTCTGGTAAACTAACAGTTTGCTATGGAAAACCATGGGAAAATGATGATTTAATGGGATTTAATGGGATTTTCATGGGATCTACCCTCTGGTAAACATACAAAAAGCTATGGGAAATCACCGTTTTTAATGGGAAAATCCACTATAAATGGCCATTTTCCATAGCTACGTTTAATTACCAGAGGGTACTAAACATGAGATTATCTCCACCAATGTAAAACCATACGCCTAGATACAACGGTTTCTCATTCGTTTAGAAATTTATCCAACGTTCATCTCGAGACGTATCAAAGCTAAAGACCAAAGGAAAATTCCATGGTAGGGAACTTAAACATCTTCGGAACCATCGAGTCTTACGGGGGTGGTTCATACGAACGGGAGATGGGTCCTCAGCTGCAGATGGACGATGAACAACTCAGCTTTCCTAGAAATGTGGGGCCCCCAAATGTTTTGTTTGTTGGTTTATAACCCAATGAAAACTATACTTACAGAAATTTACAGGCATCATAAACCATAGTGAAATTGGAGTTATGTGACCCCCAACTTTGTGCTTTCGTAAACGGGGGCCCCACTTTGTAGAAATGTTGACATGTCAACCCACCTTCCCAAATCCGGAAGGTTATATTAATGATTATTAATGCCCCATCAAATTGACAAGGTCGCTTCTTTAATTTCATTATATGATGTCCTTCTTTAATTGTAGCCATGGCGCTTCTTTTTCTTCTGCACCTGTGCGGGTGAAAAAAAGAACAGAGTCGTCATCCCCACAAGTCACAGCCGAAAACAGCCCCTGATCCATTCGCTTCACATGTTTTTTGAGGTGAAATCCATGTTCAGCAGGCCAAAATTGCCATATGTTCCAAGTGCAAAGCACAGGAAGAGACCCTCAGTTACAAGCTTGTTTATAATCCATCTCTATAACTATATATATCTGGAATATATCTGGCATAAATGTGAGTTGGCTTATAGTTTGAAACCAAGAAAAAAAAACGATCAACTATCTCACCCTGAAAGTCAAATGACTGATTCTTGACACCAGTTCAAAGTGATGATCCACAATGAACCCACGAGTAATTGATCCATGAGTCATTGGGATTTTATGTATAACATGTTGAAGCCCAATCCAACCATTAAGTATATATAGATGTAACCATATGTATCATATTTGTTTTAATGCAACAGCTAGCCTAGTTTCAATATGTTGTGAGACTCTAGATTCTAGATATCATATCTACCCATAAATGCAACATACTGCAACCCTTCGCCAAGCTATGTTACGTTATCTTCACCAACTGGAGCTTTCCTGAGTCATAAGGGTACCCCCCAAAAAAAACTGCATGGTATTTTCATGGATTCTCCATTATAAACCATCCAGAGGGGTATCCCCCATCTATGGAAAGACTTATAACTTCCCGATTGAATCCGCTCTCGTTTCGGGAACCCCATGGCCCGCAGCGTGCTCCGGACCTCCTGCTTCAGCGCCTTCACCTGATTCGTCAGTTCCCTCCTCTGCTTGTCCAACGCCTGGCCAACCCATGAAGGCTGGGGTTCCCAGAACTCATGGCTGAAAAAATCAGGATATAAGATTGGAATAGATTGGAATAGATTGGACTATTTGATTCTATTTATAGATGATTTAGATGGTAGAAGTCTTATATTTATAGATGATTTAGATTGGACTATCTACCATCTTGAATTCTATTTGATTTCTATTTGATATAAGATGGTAGAAGTCAAGTATAACTATTTCATGATTCGAATCCCAGATTTGACGGTTTGATATAGCTGTTTTAAACCGTCAAACTAGAGGGGTATAAGATGGTATAAGATGATATGATATAAGTGATCAATGTTTTACGGGATCTTAAACCATCAAACTATGGAGGGTACAAGATGACAGAGCCAAACATAACTGATAAATGAGATGGGACTCTTTATACTGGTTGGTTAATAGGAATTCCCCTAATGGATTGTGAAAATTCCAAATACATAGGATAGTATAGCCGCATAGCACCCTACAATAACCAACCATAACGTTTGCCCTTTGCACAAACAATGGAATAGTGAATAATGGTGATTCCATGAGATTCCATCTGATTTTTCTTCTCCAATTCTCTGGAAAAAAAAGGTGTTTTTGACCACCAAAACAGAATAAAGATGAATAAAGAATATGTAAGTGTACCATTTAACATGTTCTTCATCTATTTAACTATTTGAGAATGTTCCTCTAAATCCATTTAAACCCATTTAAATCCCCCACAGGGCGAATGAAGTTCCCCATCTGTCAAGGCCAAATCAGCCTGAAAACAGGCTTGGAATGCAATTTTTCGCGTGAAAAAACATCCAAACATCCATAGCTTCATTGGACTTGAGGGAAAATTTGCAGGAAACCCTTCTATTTCATAGGGAAAATCCATGGTTTCCGGTTAAGATGTTCCCTTCAACCAATCCAACACATCCATAGTTTCCGCCAAAAAAACGCCACTCGGAGGGCCTTGGTGCTTCCGATCATGGCGAAACCCATGGAGCCGGACTTCTGCACACCCTGCCCCCGTGGAGCTTCCCCGAATGTTGGTCGATGTTTGTTGGGAACCACCTTGTGCGAGATGAAAACCATAGAAAATGAAGAGACATCTAAGGGGATTTCTCCTGACTGTAGATGATGCTGATTCAATATGATTTGAGAACATGATGTAACTATCAAAAAGTGGCAATTGCCATCAATTGCCTGATTTCATCATTGGAAATTTGCCAAACAATTTGGGATTTACCGACTTTGCCAGCGAACACTGGGAATTGTTTGCTTTGTATCCCAGAGCTCCACCAGCATCCCATCTACTCTTCACCAAGGTTTACAGTACTGGCTACCCAGAACGGGGAACATCCCAAGAGCCCCCTTTTGTTTCGGGCAATTTTGCAGAAGAATCATGAGAAACCATATGATGATGGTTTTCCCAACATGTTCACACCCACGTTAGATGAATTTTCTGCTAGAAAATTATGTAACCATTGCTGCCTTGACCCCCTTGGCATTTTGCTGCCACCGCGACTTCTTCGCCTCCAAAATCTTCCCGGAGTGGCTTCGAACCAGTTGGGCAAAGCGACCTGATTCACCACCACCGAGCCACTGGCTAGTGAATCTTATAGCCGACCTGGATGTATCTGAAATAGATTTTAGATCTCTAGCTTATATCCATTATGGGTCAGTGTTCCCTAATGAATTTAGAGATTTTCCCAAGCAAGAGTGCATCCAGCTTAATGGAGGGTCACCTAATTGCAAAAACGGAGGTGCCGACCAACGAAAGGTCCAATAATGGTGGTCCAAACTCAACGAGTTGTCGCTTCAGCAGCCTCCAAAAACAATCAAAGATAATCCCAGCCCTCTAATTCGGAGAATTCGAAACATATAAATAATACATCGTGTGTATATCAATCACTCCAAATATTACATCACAAAATTCTACAAACATCTTACAACACCTAACCCAAATTTATTTGGAATTTGGGAAGATGCTTACTCTCTGGAAGTTTGTTACATAGCTATTGAAAATGGCCAGTTATAGTTGATTTTCCTGTTAAAATGGTGATTTTCCATAGCTATGTTAGTTTACCAGAGGGTAAACATCTAAGCAAAGCACTCAGCAAATCCAACTACACGTCACGTCATAAACGGGGCACATACCAGGCGCTGGGGCCCCCAAACCTGATGCGGTCCTCACAGGCCCCTACGCCAGAGATGAAACCGTGAAGGGAGTGTGGAAAAAGAGAGATGTACAGATGTGGATAGATCCCTATAGCTGATGCATATAAATAAATATAATGGACATGAATAGGCATACGTCTTTTTTAAACAATACGCTTTGGCAAACAAAATGTTGGATTCTTCTTCAAACTGGAACAAACGGAACAGCCAGATACCAGCTGGCCTGGTTGGGTAAAGTATAAACCCCCAAATACATTACTTCAGGAAAGGTTCCTCCGATTCCTATACGCAGTAGCCAGTAGCCCCATCATTTACAATTGAATCGCCATGAACATGATGGAATATGCGTATGTTTCCAACGCGTTCGGCGCATGTCTGGAATGCAATGAGCAATTTCAACTTTGGAGCACCCAATATTTGACCTATACCCATGGTGGTCTGAACCCATCTCAGTGAATTGTCACATTTCACCTCAACTGAAATCAGGCTGTAGGGCATGATTTCCTGCATCCTAAGCATCATTCCGGTGAGGTCATTGTAACCCAGATCCAACCGCTTTGAAACCACACACGTTCCAGTTGTGTATACCAAACGGGAAGCGAACATGGCGGGCTAGGCAAATCATCTGTGCAAGCAATAAATAAGGATTGGGTTCCATCTATACATAAATAATGGCAACGACTGGATTCTGAAATGTGTTTTTGAATGATATTGAATTCAAAGCTGCCAGCTTTGACATGTCCGAGATCAACAACTTCCCCCCATGCCCTAATTAATGGCTCGAATTGTCTGACCAAATATTCTTTGCCAATCAAACATGGCCATGGAAATTACAGAAAATCGAGGCTGTGCGATTTCCAAATTAAAAGTGACAGAGAGTATTGGAGTCCCACTACTGTCCATGTCTGAATTTCTCTAAGAATACCGTATCCCCCAAATCCAATGGCTAAGTATCATCTTAAATCATTGTCCCTTTTGAAAAGGGCATCAATCAGGGGTCTGTCCCTAAGCAAACAGAGCCATTGAAAATCCAGCACTTATTATCTATATGATTTCCAATCAAACAACCATCTATCATCATTTATCTAGGATTTTCCAGCCACGTTTAATGACACCGTCGCAGGTATCTCTCCATAAGTTTCCCGGTGTTGGGTCAATCCCCATGGTCCCTAGCCTCGTTTTCCGAAGGAACTTGAGCTGCGTCCTGGCTACAGGGCTGCTCTGTGGGCTTCTGTCGTGCCAAGATCTACCCTTTTCGTGTCATCAAACGTGGAAAAAAAGGAAAATCCACCAGCTATAGTTCCATGTTTTTCCGAGCTAGAAACGTAAAAATTGCATTTGTAGAAGGGATTCCAAGCCTGCCCCGTAGCACCGCCGCATGGTATGCAAGCTTTGCTTCACTCAATTTGTCCAGATTTATGGGTCCATGGGGACCATCCTCCCCTTTGGAGGATTGAAAGAAATGCTTGAAACTAACAACCAGATCATCTTGTTGGTTATATACCCACTATAGTCACTATATCCCCATCTGAAATGATTGAAAAAAATGATGAAATCATATCCCTAAGAGTTAGTGAGATACCGCTGATGATTATCCACCTATATCCCCATATTAGACGGTGAAATCCCTAAAAAATGCAATTGTAACTATATATTAGTTATATAAATATATAATATTAGTTATCCCATATTTATAATTAGATACCTATCATTTCATGCGTGACTGCCCAATTTCAGTAGTTGCTTTGTCAACCCCGCCTGTGTTGCGCCAGGTGATGCAGCTGAAGCAGCTGAAGAAGCTGAACTGCTGTTCTCCTGTCATGAGAGTCCGTCATAGCGTAGCGTATGAAGTGATTGAAGAGGAGGTATAACCCAACGAGTCATGATTGTTGACAATGGAAGATAGCATGATTGTTGACAATGGTAGATGTATGATGCTTAATAATGCCTAATAGTGGTTAATACTTGTCAATATTGCTGAATAATGGTTAATGGTTAATACATATATCTAATGATTATTGACAATCGTTAATAATAGTTAATAATCCTTAATAACGATTATATATATAATAATGGTTACACATGGTTAATAATGGTTTATAATGGTTTATAACAGGTATATAACCAACAGTAATAGATGAAGAATGGCGAACTGGAATAACGTGGGAAACCTAATGCCATAAACATACCATTTGCGGATGGTTTATACCAGGCATTTGTGGTCATTTTGGGGATGGATAACATCATGACGGTGAAATGACCGTTTGAACATGATGACAAATACCCTTTGGTTAAACTAACATAACAGTGGAAAATCACCCATTTTAATGGCAAAATCCACTATAAATGGCAATTTTCAATAGCTATGTTAGTTTACCAGAGGGTATTGGGACTTGCGGGGGAACCCTTTTTTTTTCAGACAACCCATATACAAATGGATGTGTCATTTGTCCATATTTGTCTAGAGCGTATACCACCAAGTTTTGGCCAAGAGATAGAAAAACATGAACATGATGATCAACCACTGATGCAATGCGTTACCATATTCTGATAGAACTCCGAATATATACATGTACTTGGAGGATCATCCCAGGAATCATGTCCCAAAATAGGGTACACCCCAAATAAATCCCTCAGTGAATGCGCATATTCCCTGGTAAAATTGCAATTTTGTGGAAAAATCAACAACAATCAGCCGCAATAAATTCCGAATCCTCACTGTTTTTTTATCCCCATGTGTTGCTGTTTTTTTAGCCCAATGTCTTGCAAGTAAAATCAATCAAGTCCAACATTTCTACTGATTGAATTATCCATTGAACTATAAAGCATCAATATGCATCAATCATATATGATGAAATTCCCATGAAAGAGGTCGGTTAAATTACATGGTTGATGGCTAAATCCCAATGTATCTATGGTGAAATCACCCTTCTTGTTAGTGAAATGAACTCGTGATGGTTAAAATCCATACTATCAACTACAAGCCAGGGACCCTGGGTTCTTGTAGTGTAGACCCTAAATCCAGGGTCTAAACAGTTAAGCTCCTAGGGTGTCACGATGAATGTTTCGAGTTGTTCAGACCTACCTAGTGGAAATGTAACCCAGGGTCTGAAGCATTGATCCTTTTAACATCATCCATGTCTAAAGCATTGTGACGTGACAGGTGGTTCCAGCGCTTTTTTGACTCAGCATCTCGTTGGTGAACTGTGGTGAAATTAATGCCTCGGGTGGGCATAACATTGCATGAGGTTTCCCCAACTCCTATACGTGAATTAGTGGCACGATCCACAGCTGGACTCAACCAAGCATCAAAAATTGATTGAAAAAAAACAATCTGAACCAAACACGAATCACAAAATATTATGATATGGATTCCCTAAAAAATCTGAAGCAAAATCAAATTTGATGCAGTCAGTCTGAAAAACCCTACGCGCCGAATGCCAGTAAAATCAGATCGACTTCTCAAATCTGAGACCGGCTAGCTAATCAAAGGCAGCTCAAAAAGACCGGATGTCAGTTCATTGAATTGAAATGGCTCACACGAACCACAACGAAACCAAAACCATTGGACCCAAAAAATCATGCTGCGGTCACTCAACCAACCTGCCTTCCAAAACCATCCAAACCCCTGATGCTGTTGTCAGTGGATAGCCGACTGACAGCTCTGACTTTTTCATACTTTTTCATCATCCGACTTTTTTTGTTCAAAAAAACATCCGCAAACAACAACTAAGTGCAAATACGTTTTGGTGTCAGTCGGATTCCTCTGCCCCAGACTCCTCAGTCTCAGCATCTTGCAAAGGGTTACGCGGAAGTTTAAAGGCCGATATCTGGCCCAGAAGCATGTTCAGCTCCCTGGTCGATCCTTCCTCAAGAGCACTCGCAGCCTGCAGGGTAGCCCATGCAATCAAAACATAACCGTAAGAAAATAAGACTACTTGAGCCAAGAAACCTCAACCAGCCATTTTTGCACACGAAGCCCGTACTCGGTCTTCTTCCGAATAGTGGTGAAGTAGACGCTGAAGAAATGAGGGGCTCGCTCGAGCACATCCTTCAGCTTGAGGGAGGTGGTGCTGCCCTGGCTCGTGAAGGACACCGTCTCATGGTTCACATCGAGCATGGGCTTGCGAGGAAATCGCTTGCTTTGATCCACCAGCAATTTTTTCATCTCCTGCTGGATGAGCTTGTTTCCTTTTTTGGTGCGAGTAAAATTTTCCACGCAAGGCTTGATATACTTTGCTTGCCGACCACGGCTTGTCTGCTTCTTGACAGCATCCTTTTGGCTGCATGGGAACTCTTTCTTCATGAACTCCAAGCCAAACAGCCCCTCCTGGCAAGAACCGCATCACCATGTTCGAAAATTGGCCGATTTGAACTTCAAGGGTCAAACCCCAAATCCTCCTAGGTATCAATGTCATGCATGTGTTTGAGGCCTGGAGGAATCCATCCTAGACCCTCAGGGGTGAGCCCATCCCCATGAAAACCCATGTTCAACAAAAGACCGGACTACCTCTAGAAGGGTCTAACCCCAAAACCCCTGAGGCATTGGTGCTCTATACATGTTTGAGTTGAGAGGGAATCCATTGAAGACCCTGTGGCAGGAGTATCCAAAAAGCAAGCTTGCAAAATGAAACGAACTGATGACCAATGAACCAACCCAAAAATATGTTCAAATAGATTGCACAATTCATGCCTTGCCTGTATTGGTCGACCTATCGTTTTGCCATTCCTAACCTNGACCAATGAACCAACCCAAAAATATGTTCAAATAGATTGCACAATTCATGCCTTGCCTGTATTGGTCGACCTATCGTTTTGCCATTCCTAACCTGAAATCCAAAACCTGAGGGGTCAAACCCCAAATCCTCCTAGGTATCAATGTCACGCATGTGTTTGAGGCCTGGAGGAATCCATCCTAGACCCTCAGGGGTGAGCCCATCCCCATGAAAACCCATGTTCAGCAAAAGACCGGACTACCTCTAAAAGGGTCTAACCCCAAACCCCCTGAGGCATTGGTGCTCTATACATGTTTGAGTTGAAAGGGAATCCATTGAAGACCCTGTGGCAGGAGTTTCCAAAAAGCAAGATCGCAAAATGAAACGAACAAATGATCATGGATATGTTCAAATAGATTGCACAATTCAGTTATGAAAACCGCACCCTCTCAAGCGAAAACATGATCACCAGGCCTTCGGGACAACGACCTTGACCCCATCAATCGCGGCTTTCCTCGGCATGTCCGGGGTGTCTAAGCGAAGCCCGATGTCATAATGAGGAAGGACCACACACTGGGAGTTGCTGGAGCAGGTGTAGAGACCTTCCTGGTCCTCCTCCTTCATGATGATGATCCGGGCGGAATGCAAGCCACCACGGGGAATTTCATGAGCCACTTGCTGGGCTCCAGTTCCTTTTTTGTAATGCCGGAACATCGTCATGACGAAACCGACTCTCCAATCACCCCGGTAGCGCACCGCCACCACGTCGCCACTCGCGATGGCCACCGACGGTGGCAGTGTTGGGGCAGCCTTGGCTCTGGCTTTTTCGGTTGCTTCGATCCAGGCTGACTGCCTTGATTTACGCTGTGTTGGAACTTTATCTTCTGCATCGGCCAAGGACACCAAGTGGCGGAAGACATTGTGCCACTTCCTTTTCTTCTCCAAAACTAGCCTTCTGGTGTTCAGTGGTTTTGGTATGATGTCCCCATCACACCCAAAAGGGGCCATGCGCATCCAACACAACAGTCTCACCAAGTCATCCTGGCAGCCATCAAAGGACTCCCTTCCCCTCAATGCCTTCTGCAATGTGTACCGATCACCTTTTGGCATGAACCGATCGATGCCATCTTCCTTGTAAGTGCTCTTGCCATCTTCCTTGACACTACTCTCCTGATTTCCCAATACCTCGTGGAAGGCCTCCACAACCTCAGAAGATTCAGGCGCTGTGTCACCACCAGCTGCTTTCCTTGCAGCAAGTTCTGCCATCGAGCCAGTGACTTCATCAAGAGGCTCCACCGGCTGAACCTCCTCTGCATCAAACTCTTCGAGGAAAGATTGGCTGCTGCGAATCCGATTGAGCACTGCAGCAGCATCAGCTTTCTCAACTGGGCCTCCAGGGTGACAAACTGCATTGGAAACAGAAGTCATGATGATTGAAGCTTGAAAAACTAATCCAACCAAAATGAATCAAAATAAATCAAAATAACATTTGGAAAACAAAGGCCTTCATCCTCTGGATCGGGATCTTCCTCCATTTCGGCTTCACAGGTAGCACCGGAATTCGTTGCATTGAACTGGGATTGAAGCTGGGCTGTGGTCATGTCCCCGCACACCATGGCTGACAGCTTGAGCGCAGCTTGCCAAGCCCGTTGGGCTGCCGCACAGAACTCATCTGGAGTGATGAGCTGCTCAGGTTCCACAGCTTCAGCAGGTCCTGCCTCATCAGATCGGCGAAGCTCCCTTCTCATCAATTGGGCCGACGCCCTCCAATAATCTGATGCCCCCATGGCACAAGTGGGGAAGGATGTGCGGATGTGGCCGAAGCGTTTTTCCAACCGCCTCTCTGTGAGGCAAGAAAAATTCACTGATGAGTCTGCAGTGTACAGCGCGAGGATCGTTGAACCACAGAAGTCCTTCAAGTTGGCATGCGAGCGCGCATCCAACCACACTGTTCTCAAAGGCACTCCAAGCTTCTTGGCCTTGTTTGACGCCATCACCAAAGCCAGGTTCAGTAGGCTCAGGCCTCCCGAGCGAACCACATGGAATTCAAAACTTGAGGGATCAAACCCCAAATCCTCTTAGGTATCAATGTCATGCATGTGTTTGAAGCCTGGAGGAATCCATCCGGGTGAGCCCATCCCCATGAAACCCCATGTTCAGCAAAAGACCGGACTACCTCTAGAAGGGTCTAACCACAAAACCCCTGAGGCATTGGTGCTCTATACATGTTTGAGTTGAGAGGGAATCCATTGAAGACCCTGTGGCAGGAGTATCCAAAAAGCAAGATCGCAAAATGAAACGAACTGATGACCAATGAACCAACCCAAAAATATGTTCAAATAGATTGCACAATTCATGTCTTGCCTGTATTGGTCGACCTATCGTTTTGCCATTCCTAACCTGGAATTCAAAACCTGAGGGGTCAAACCCCAAATCCTCCTAGGTATCAATGTCATGCATGTGTTTGAGGCCTGGAGGAATCCATCCTAGACCCTCAGGGGTGNTTCAAAACCTGAGGGGTCAAACCCCAAATCCTCCTAGGTATCAATGTCATGCATGTGTTTGAGGCCTGGAGGAATCCATCCTAGACCCTCAGGGGTGAGACCATCCCCATGAAAACCCATGTTCAGCAAAAGACCGGACTACCTCTAGAAGGGTCTAACCCCAAAACCCCTGAGGCATTGGTGCTCTATACATGTTTGAGTTGAAAGGGAATCCATTGAAGACCCTGTGGCAGGAGTTTCCAGAAAGCAAGATCGCAAAATGAAACGATCTGATGACCAATGAACCAACCCAAAAATATGTTCAAATAGATTGCACAATTCATGCCTTGCCTGTATTGGTCGACCTATCGTTTTGCCATTCCTAACCTNGACCAATGAACCAACCCAAAAATATGTTCAAATAGATTGCACAATTCATGCCTTGCCTGTATTGGTCGACCTATCGTTTTGCCATTCCTAACCTGAAATTCAAAACCTGAGGGGTCAAGCCCCAAATCCTCTCAGGTATCAATGTCATGCATGTGTTTGAGGCCTGGGGGAATCCATCCTAGACCCTTGGGGGTGAGCCCATCCCCATGAAAACCCATGTTCAGCAAAAGACCAGAACTACATTACATCTAAAAGGGTCTAACCCCAAACCCCCTGAGGCATTGGTGCTCTATACATGTTTGAGTTGAAAGGGAATCCATTGAAGACCCTGCGGCAGGAGTTTCCATGTCCCCAAGCCTGTGAAGGCAACTTCCAGTCGCCATATGCGATCAGCTTTTCGATGCATCAATCCTGCAGCGGCTCAGAGGCATCAACTCAGAGGAACAAAAAGGAGAGACCCCACTTCTGGAAGTTTGATGAAGTTTGTTCGGGGATTTTATTAGCATCAATATGATTTCATGAGATTTGTTGATGTTGAACCGAACTCACCACACAATACACTTACTTCAACCAATCATTTTCATTCATTTGGATTCATTTTTTGTCAGTGACAGTCCTGCCACCACGTGAGCTTCGATAAGGGACATCAAAAATGCACCTCGCAAACACCATGCAACTGTGAAGTGCTCTGCGTCACGATCTGCGATGAAGTTCATCGGGTCAAGCCTCAGGCGGCACCAGTGCAGCGGTGTTAAAAGCGAAACAAAAAAATGTGAACATAAGAAACACTGACACCTTTGCAACGATCACCTGTCATCTGCTACCATCTGGCATGCTCATGTATACTCATGCTGAATGATCACGCGCCAGCATCACAATGAATGGTCAGCTCATGCACGCTGAGGCACAATAGAGCTGCCTGCTTGTCGCTCATGCCATCATGGCCTATAAAGGCCGCTGGAAACAGTCCACTTTCAGCGGCTGCGCACATGTCGGTGAAGCAGTCTCCCACATGAATGCTGCGCAGCACTGATCTTAACTGCTCACAGCAGTTCTTCTGCAGATGTGCTGGACCTGCCAGGAAAATGAATGAAAATGACAAGGACCAACTGCTTCACACCATTCCAAATGACCTCGAACACTTTCACATTTGCTAATCACATGTGATCACATTAAATATATCATTATATCACAGTAACATCTATTCAAATTCAATCAAATTCATATATTCACATGTTTTCATATGCACTCAAGCATATTCAACCCAAAATGTATCGAAATGTCATGGTTTCAAAACTTATTCAAACACTTGTCACTTTCCCCAGTCCAATCCCCTTGCCTAGAATGAAGTTGATGGCTTCGTCTTGGTACCGTACAATCCTCCACGGAAGGGGAATGCATGTCAAAGGAAGGTCCTGATGTCGAAGATCCTTCCAAAAAGGCAGCTGCTGCAACAAGTCCTCGGCCAAATCCACTTGCTTGCCCAAAAGGAGCTGCCGTATCCATGCATGAGATGCGTGGGCATCACATAGGACGTACTTCACAGATGCAGCCTGCATGAGCACCTCTCCGATACGGGCAAGGTTCTCCCACTTGCCTCGCACATTTCGAGGATTCGGAATGACAGACTCCAATCGCTCGTCCCTGCTTGCAGACGCCAGGACGGGAAACGCAGCCAGCTCCATCGCCATGGACGTGCAGTGGGACGTGTCCCAACATATGCAACTCTCCATCTCGCTGGCTCGACGGATGGCCTTGTTGTTGAACTTCTTCTTGGCTTCCGAAATCTGCCCTGCATTGAGCTCTGAAGTGCGCTTCTTGACAAGAATCAGGCTTTCATCAGGTTCCATAAACCCCAACGGCCGATGTGCACCTCCGATCAGGAATCAGGAAACCAATCAAGTCACATGAGAATGACCGTGTTTCGAATCCATGGCAAAGTAATTGATTAGATTTAATTGGATCTAATTAGTTTAAAACATAATACCAACATAAGGCTGTTCATCTGAGCACCTGCCTCCGGACATGCAAGAACCAGACTCAGTTGACACCAGCTGCAGCGTGGTCTCAAGATAAGTCCGGTCGAAGGCCATTGCCAGCCGACGCTGCGGGGCATCTGGTGCACGGGGGAACTTTATGGATATGGAGTGGTCATTGTACTCCAACACCTCCGCAGTTGGGCTCATGATCAATGGAAGCCCCCATTGCCGCAGCTTGTCCAGAGTTCCCTTGTAGCTGTTGTGTTCGATCCAGCGAAGCCCGAAAAATTCAAGACTGCTTCCATTGGCTCCTAAAGAAGCCAATTCGGCTCCCGCTTCCAAAAGGAGCTGTCTTTCAGCATCTGGTCCTGAGCGCAAAGCCACCACAAAGCCTCAAACAACCCAATGGAAACTATCACAAGGTCTGGAAGTGAATCCATCAAGCCAGTTGAAGCACATCACCTACTTTCTGCCTGGCTACATCTGTTCCAGACCCAAGAGCATGAAGCAACATGCTGTAAGCTGTATCACGTGTCATTGTTCGTGCTTAGAGGTCTAGGATTTAGAGGTCTAGCAAGGTCTATCGAAGATTTTTGTGGGGACATGCTGCCCTTGAATCTACAACACCCCAAGGGAATATGATTCAGACCCACTGTTGAGATACCAAGAATCGATGGGAGTTGCGCAGAGTTGAGTTGCCCTTTTCGAGCTTCTCAAGGCGAAGCCAACAGGCAGTCATAACCTGAGCTGAGAACCAACCCAGGGTCTCATGCAAAAGCCTTCAGGGGATTGATAACCCACATGTGTTTGGAGCCCAGGGGGAACCACCCTAGACCTACCCAAGTGAAAAGTGCTCCTTGCAGAGCCGGGTGATGCATGGATGAACCAACCAAAAAATGTTGAAACAGATTGCATGATTCATCTCTTGCCTGTGGTCATTCTCAACGCCCACCAATGTGAAGACATCCCTAACTTGGAATCCAAAACATGAAGGGTCAACCCCAAATCCTCTCAGGTATCAATGTCATGCATGTGTTTGAGGCCTGGGGGAATCCACCCTAGACCTACCCAAGTGAAGCTCGCCACCCACACAATCATTGCAAACAAAACTAAACTGAAATCCAACAAGGTATTGCAGTCCCACATGATTCTCAAACTTCAAGGAATCAATCCAAGACCTCACGAGATTTGTGAAAACTGAAAAAGTCGAGGTGCTCCGTGCAGAGCAGGGTGGCGCTGGATCTTGCCACAAACAATGCCCCGCACGATGTCTAAATCCTTTTGGCTCGTGTTTGGATCTCCAGCTAAAAAGCCAAGCAATTGCTGCAGGTAGGATTCTCTCAAGCCATGTCCTGGCTCGCAGTCCACGCTGGGCCTCACAATCTGTGTGACAAAGACCTCCATCCTTTCCGACATCTCAACTGCACTATGTCCCGACCAGCAAGCACTGACCTACAGGGTGGAAACGCTTGGTTTCCCATGGCAAACTATGTCATCACACTTGTCATGTCATTATATGCATCATAATGGCCTCTCCAAAAAACAGTTGACGTTTGCAACCCCCTTCCCCGCCTCCCTATGCAAAGCCACAGTCGTCTTGGCAAACAGCTTCTCGTACAAGTTCTTGGAGCGGCGCTGGTAGATGACCTTCTGCTTCATTTCCTGGATTTTGTCTGCGACGGTCTCCGAAGCAAAGTTCATGCAGTACAAAAGACGTGCTGCATCCAGGTCGTAGATCAAATTCGCTATCTTCGCAATGAACCTCAACTTGGGCCCAGCGTGAATGGCACGGGCTCGTGGAGTGTGCGGGGCCTTGTGGAATAAAAAATACTTTACTTACAGTCACAGTATCATACAGTATCTATATGTATCATTATGTATCTATATGTATCTGCTTTACTTCGGCAGCTTCACCCCTCAGACCTTAATCAATCAAAACCAATCAAAACTCAATAAGTCTAGCTACCATTGTAAAAGATTCTGATGTCATAATATCCCAAACCATCACATCGTTCAACTTCCACTATGAAGAAAAGCATGTTAGTTTGTGCTAGAAGGCTTGGGGTCCGAGCAATAGTCGAAGCATTTCTGACACACTCGATTGCCATCCGAGCCAGTGTGGATCACCTGCTGGTTCCCTGAGATGCTGCAGCACTTTGAGTGCTGAATCACCCAGTCATTGTCAGCAAAGACCCGCACCACCTTTTTGCATGGCTCCTTGTTCACAGTCTCAGTGACAGTGAAGTTGGCATACATTGCGTACTCTTCCCATAAGTCTCGCAAATCCTGCAGGTTTGGATCCCAAACCGGAAGCCTAGAATCTTTCCAAAAAAATGGTTCCCAAAACGGAAGCCCAAAATATATCAAAATATTCCAAAAGAATGGTTGCCAAAATGGACGCCTGAAGTATTTCAAAAGAATTGGTCCCAAAATGAAAGCCTCAAATGTCCAAATAACATGGCAAGCCAAGAGACACTACCCAGTCTGGTCTTCTGACCGAACACGGAGTTGAGGGAGAGGCCAGAGCAAATGCCATCTTCCACTTTGACTGTGGTTTCGAACAACATGGTTTCCCTGAGCTTGCGGACCTTGGTCTTTTGACTTTCATCAGCTGCATCAGGGTCTTCCTTTTTCATGATCCATCTCCTCCGATGCTCTTGTGAGCTGACGTGCTGCCAGATTTTGGCACGGTTCCGGCCTTCGAAGACCCTATCGCAATGTGGGCAGTAGACCGGGAAATTTTTGCCCTTGGTATTCTTCTCTTCCTGGATGAGGCCGTGGTGCCTGCAGAGCTGAGCGTTGGATACTTGAAAGGACCTGCAGGTTGGGGAATCTATATGAATCTACATAGACCTACCACCTAACCACCAAACATCTCAAAACATCGTCAAACCAACGGGCAGCAAAAGGCCGTTGGACCTTGTGAAGGGTCTAAACTGAAATCCAACAAGGTATTGCAGTCCCACATGATTCTCAAACTTCAAGGAATCAATCCAAGACCTCACGAGATTTGTNCTAAACTGAAATCCAACAAGGTATTGCAGTCCCACATGATTCTCAAACTTCAAGGAATCAATCCAAGACCTCACGAGATTTGTGAAAACTGAAAAAGTCAAAGTGCTCCTTGCAGAGCCGGGTGATGCATGGATGAACCAACCAAAAAATGTTGAAACAGATTGCATGATTCATCTCTTGCCTGTGGTCATTCTCAACACCCACCAATGTGAAGACATCCCTAACTTGGAATCCAAAACCTGAAGGGTCAAACCCCAAATCCTCTCAGGTATCAATGTCATGTATGTGTTTGAGGCCTGGGGGAATCCATCCTAGACCCTTGGGGGTGAGCCCATCCCCATGAAAACCCATGTTCAGCAAAAGACCGGACTACATCTAAAAGGGTCTAACCCCAAACCCCCTGAGGCATTGGTGCTCTATACATGTTTGAGTTGAAAGGGAATCCATTGAAGACCCCGGCATCCGTCCTGATCAGCTCTTGCTTCGGCATGTCCACATCGATCCAAGCTTGGTCAGCATCCAGCTTCACATCGATCTTCTCCTCCTTGACCTGCATGAGTTGGCCAGGTTCCTGCTTCACAGCAACTCCTCCTTCACCTCCCTCTGCCTTGATCTTCCGCTTCAAGGGGATAAGACCACCTGCCAACCTTGACTTGTCTGCTGCCAACCTTTCGCGCAAAGATCGCACAATCTCCACCAATTTCTCCTGAGTCAGGCTGCGCTTCTGCATGAAGCTTTGACAAATGGTGCATCCAACTTCCCAGGTCCCTTTGCCCAAAGTAGCCACAAAGTCAGGCCACGACTGGCCGTTTGTGCACATGCTCTGGCCACGCCTGGGCTCACAGACAAACTGCCCAAGCCCTTCATTAAATCTCCCCCAAGGTAAAACTTAGCACCCGGCTTTTAATTGCCACAGTTGTGGGTCCCAAACACAACCTTTTTGGGACCAACCGAGCAAAAAGCAAAAATCATCAAAAATCGTCAGACTACCAAAGTGATAAATTATGACACATCATGAAAAAATATTATACATCTATAAAAATCAAAACTTTGTTGGGTCTCGCTGAACAACAAGGCACACATGCACCGCAGCTTTCCTGTGCTCCTGCATCCAAGAACAATGTGTAATCCCTGATTGCGAAAGCCACCTCACAAAGTAGTCTTCGTACTTCAAGCGCTCGGTGATGGGTTTAGGTCTGCCACTTGGTTTAGGTTTCTTCTTGGTGTTTTCCTCCGTGCCATCAGGAATCTCAACCATCTGCTTGTCAGGCGACGGTTTGGAACCTGGGCCAAACACTGTCACACACTTCAAAGGGTCTAAACTGAAAGCCCTCTAGGTATTGAAGTTCTGCATTGTGTTCAGGGTTTGGGGAATCTAGCATAGACCGTCTGACAATGCAAAGGCATACAAAGACAACAAGGTAGGCTTTTCAGAATCGAACCAGCTGTTGACTCTTAGAGTTACTTTTGTAGGGAACACAAACATCAAAAAACATCAAAAACATTCAAAAACATTTCAAAGACCCAAAAAACTCTGCAGGGTTGGATGCAAACAAGAGTCTTTCAGGAAGAAACCGTTTCTTGCCCTTCATTTTGTCGGGGGTGAATGGCAGCTCGGCATCCTTCTTTGTCTTCTTCTTCTTCTTCTCGGGGTTCTGATTCCCTGGAGACTGGAACTGGCGCACACTGTTCCAAATGGCTTGGTAGCTGGGGTCATCAGCATGAAGGAGCCATGCATCATGCAAATCCTTCCGGAACTGCTCACCTTCCCTTTCCGTCACCTCATGCATTGGGATGTCCTTGATCAGGGCCAGAAGCATGTACACCCCACAATTGCCATCTGCCGTGGTGTGCCTGCAAACGATTCCATGATCTGAAAACAACTTCTGCTGCATCGTCACGAAGTTCTCCCGCAACTTGGCCTGCACCTGAATTTCGTCTTCAATGGATTTCATCAGCTCCTCATCGTGCTCGCACTCTCGCCTTTGCCTCTCCAACTTTCCTATGACCTCATCCCAAGCTGCCTCAGCATCCTGTCTCCACTCAGCAAAAGTATCACCGGAAGAATGCACCTGCTCAGCTAACAATCCGGGCACCCAGTGGTTCAAGCTCATGGTGTTGTGTGCTAGGCCGTAGTCAGCCCGGCACAGAACTGCCACAGAAGCATACTGCACATCAGCTTCAGGACCAGGAAGAAATTGGAAGCTCGGAACAGTCTCTTTCAACCACTCCACTGCATTGACACGATCTGTGTGGCCTTCAGGGCACCGCCGGATGCATTTTGACTGGTCTGTCTCCAAATTTTGGGGAAAAGCATCCTAGACCTGAACCAGTGAACCCCTCACGCTGGAGATGCGCAGCATGGCGTGCAAAACCACGCAGAAATATGCCAAAACATTCAAAAACATTCAAAAACAACATCGCCACAAGCTGCCCGCAGAAAACACACTGGCCTTCAGCGTAGGAAAAAAGCTGCAACTGAAGCCCGTGCATGTTGCAAACAAGAAAGACATCCGCAAATTCCAGGTAAACACCAGGTTGAAGCACGGTTTCGGCCCACTTCTTGATCTCCTCAGAGGTATCATTCAGGCCTGGCACACCGGGGTGAAAACATCGGCACTGATGGTCAGGGGTTCCACCACGTTCTATTCTATTCTTGCGTTCTCGTACATTGTAAATTGCCCGGGGTCAAAGAAAAATGAGCCGCCATATGCCGCCATGCTGTGAACACTGTACTGGATCTTGCCAAGTTATGCAAAGTCGCGCAAGATCTAAAGTCATGTGATTGTGGTTATATGATTATATGTGATCCTGTTGTCTTGAGTCCTCATGGGTGAAATGACTGACCCAACATGTTCCAACGTGCATCCTTCCAATCCTGCCTTGATTGTCCTGGTGACCTGCTGCCTTTGGACCCTTCTTTCTTTTAGGAGTCACTGGGAAACTCGGTCTTTTAGGAGTCATTGGGACATTCGGATCTTCTCCGGCACCGGTCACGGTACCATTCTCTGGTGGCGCACGTTCAAGGGACTCTAAGCGAGCTCCATGAGCATCAAGCTCCTCCCATTGAGTCCTCTTCGCAGGCTTCTGAGTCTTCTCAGGTGTCATTGCCTTTTGGCCTGCAAGATCTGGATCAGTTTGGAGGGTCTCATGCAAAAGCCTTCAGGGGCTTGATAACCCACATGTGTTTGGAGCCCAGGGGGAACCACCCTAGACCTACCCAAGTGAAGCTCGCCACCCACACAATCATTGCAAACAAAAACCAACCCNACCCACATGTGTTTGGAGCCCAGGGGGAACCACCCTAGACCTACCCAAGTGAAGCTCGCCACCCACACAATCATTGCAAACAAAAACCAACCCTCATATGAACCAATTTGACCAAATTAAGTAGGACCTTGTGAAGGGTCTAAACTGAAATCCAACAAGGTATTGCAGTCCCACATGATTCTCAAANGTGGTCATTCTCAACACCCACCAATGTGAAGACATCCCTAACTTGGAATCCAAAACCTGAAGGGTCAAACCCCAAATCCTCTCAGGTATCAATGTCATGCATGTGTTTGAGGCCTGGGGGAATCCATCCTAGACCCTCAGGGGTGAGCCCATCCCCATGAAAACCCATGTTCAGCAAAAGACCGGACTACCTCTAGAAGGGTCTAAACCCAAAACCCCTGAGGCATTGGTGCTCTACACATGTTTGAGTTGAAAGGGAATCCATTGAAGACCCTGTGGCAGGAGTTTCCAAAAACCAAGATCGCAAAATGAAACGAATAAATGACCATGGATGAACCAACCAAAAATTATGTTCAAATAGACTGCAGAATTTGAAACAATTACCAAACATCGCCCCAACATCCCTGGACGCTTGCTCACCTCCTCCTTTGGATTCATTGGCTGGTCCACCTGAAGCGGGCTTGAGTGCTTCAGCAAGTCAGAGGGTCTATGTCCANAACATCCCTGGACGCTTGCTCACCTCCTCCTTTGGATTCATTGGCTGGTCCACCTGAAGCGGGCTTGAGTGCTTCAGCAAGTCAGAGGGTCTATGTCCAAAGTCCACTGGGGTAACTGGAGTGTTACACTTTGTGATTCAGGGTGC
>BGPT01001847.1:30213-90832 GCA_003297045.1 Symbiodinium sp. clade C Y103 | reverse complement strand
CAAGACATCAACCACGCATGAATGAGATTGGATGAGATTGGTTTTTTTAACATGGTGATGTCTGAAGGGTAGCTGTCCTCGCTACAAACCAGCTTCAAGCACATATTCAAGTACTATAGATGCTTAGGGTCTAAGCATTCATAAGATTAGGGTCTGAACCATTAGGACTGAGTACTTTAGACCCGATTCACAGAACCCCCAAGGGTTCAAGCTTCAGACCCTCTTGTAGTTGAGGGTATCAATTTAGAGGAGTTTGATTGCTTCTGAGGCTCGAAGGCACTTGGCCGTCTCAACTTCAAGCTCGGCCAGTGATGGAAGATGGAATGGATCTGCAGCGCTGAGTACACACCAAAACACAAGCAAAACCCTTCCGGTTGAAACCTTGGCCACAAATGGCCACGTTGATTGCAGTCTACCCAAGCTCCGCCGTTTTGAGTCTAGCCTCAACTGGCGCCCTCGCCTGCAGATCCGTGATGCCATGCACCATTGCGCCAAAGCAGATTGAGAAGTGCCTATTGGGCCTATGGTTACCATATCACTAGCAGAGTGTTGCGAAAACATCTCTGGTATTCTCTGGTACAGATATCTCTCTCATCAAGAGATGTCTGTTATTGCTTCGCAGTTTACTCCACTGCTTTTGGATGCTGTTGGCACCTTTGTAGACATTTGCATACATTTGCCCTTTTTCTGATCAGTAGTTGATCTAATCGTGATTCTCAACAGCAGTGCTCGTTGGGTTTCAATGTCTAGGACTGGTGCATCACAGATGCCAGACACTCAAACACGGAATGGAAACCTGGACCCGACTGGACCCCTGAAAGTCTACTCTACTCCTTTTGGGGTTCGCTGGATTTCATGAAGCTTCGGCTCAGCTAAACCGCTAAACCAACCACACATGGAAGATGGTGGCGGCGAAGGATGGGGCGCTTATCCAAGTCGTGCCAAAGGCTTGTAGAGATGCTGAACTCTGCAGCCCCAGAGGTTTTGGTCTACATAAAGACTCTCGCAGAATCTCAATCAGTCCAGGTGGTGGGTTCATTTTCTTGCGGCGGAATCTACATTCCCTCCCAAGAGATCTCACCTGGCAGAGGGGTTTGATTGTCAGCCATCTTGGCAAAGCTGGGGCAAAGCTGGCATCACGTGTGACATGACCATGACATACCATGACCGTCTCGGTACGCCGATGTTGGAAGATCACAGCGGATCTTCAAGGCGAATCAAACCCCGAATCACCTCCGGAGTGGGCAAATGCCGTCGGCCGCCTGAGACACCATCGGTGTTGGTACATCTGAGTATCATAGGATGCCTAGATGCCGAAGCTTTCCTATCTTTCCTAAGATAAGAAAGATCAAAGACTCACGGAGCTTCAAAACCACTCAACAGCCGCTGTGCTTCAGGGCAGCTGTCTGATTTTCAGATAGTTGGTCGCCACTTTGGACCAAAGAAATCAACTCCGAATGGTTCAAAATGTCAAAATACATCCGACATCATCCGACCCGTTCTGCACCCATCCTCTTCCAACATGTTCCATGCGCCTCCCCTTTGCAGTCAGCTGCAAGCCATCTTCTTGCACCTGGCAAGGTTGGAAGCGTCATGCAACGCATGACCGAAAATTTAGTGGATCTAACCAATTATCAAAATGTTGAATCATCACTGAATCATCCATGTTTAGATCATTTGAGATCCACAAATTTTGGTCATGACTATGTTTATTGATATTGATCCACATGTTTGTGTAGCGCTCTAAGAATGTTGCATGATCCATCATGACATTATCATGTGCCATCACCACAAAACGAATGTGTGTTGAACCCTGGATGAACCTTGACCAGCCCCCAGCGAGCGAGGCCTCAGGCGGGCAATCCTATTTTTTCACGAGGGCTTGTCCAAAAAGAATTGGAGCTTGCTTCCATTTATGGCACTTTAATGGGAAAATGATGATAAACCATGATAAACCGTGGGATTGGATGGGATTTGGGGGGTGCCCTACCTTCATAGAAACTTAGAGACAACTTGCAGCTCTTGCCATGTCTCAGGTGGAAAATAAAAGTTCTGATTGTCGGCTCAATGAGAACAAGAGAGTTTTCACTGAGACAAGTTGGATCTGCGAATCATTTTTCGTGTCAAAGGTTCTGTTCTTGGTACGAGATTGCACAAGCATTTTTCTATGCCCTCCATGGCTAGCGTACACTTTATTTTCTTCGTTGAAAGAGACTGGAAACTCAAACAAACCACAAGAAATGAGACTAAGCAAGACTAAGTAAGATATAGCTTGACAGAAGATAAGACCTCAAAAGCCCCAATTGAAAACAATTGAAAACTTCCACAGCACGGATTTCCAAGTGACGATCATACGCCTCTTCGAGGTCTGGGCCTCAGTTTCGACTCGTCGGTGATTTGTTCCCAGTTGGTCGATTTTGAGTGCCATGCTGATCCCTGCCTCAGGCAAATCCACCTACAATTGACGCGTGGGATGTGGGGCATGTTTTGCAGAATCTCAATACAGAAAGTGCCGTATGCAATGGTATGCAATGGTATGCAATAGTAAGCAATGTTAGATCAAATATATGGCAACAAATACAATCCTCCTGGGAAGCAAACACCTGAAGCCCTGAACTTTAAGGCCTACATGCTCTCAAGGACCATCAAACACACATCGTTTTGGGGGATCCAACAGGTCCCCAGGAACGCATTGTGGATTCTCCAACTGCGGGCCCCCCAATGGCATTGACAGAAGCTGCATGTAGCATCATGTAGCCACATGAAAACGGCGTGAAGTGACTTAGTAAAACATAGTAAAACAGCAATTACAAATCTCGGCAAACATCATGAAAGCAGCACATTAACAGCCCATCCACAAGTCCAACTCTTGCACCATACAAAGAACCCGTCTTTGCTGTGGTTGGCCTCGTTGACAAGCTGGCGAACGACTTCTGCGCCACGCCAACTAAGCTCCTACAACTGCCAAACGACATGATTTATGTCTATTGCAGTCAAACTCTTGAAACCAACCTGCCGTCAATGAAAAAGATGCAAAGAACATTTAACATGTCATTATTGGAATGTCTCGTCCCTGACCATCCTCCACAAACCAACATTGTCATCTTCCAGAAACAAAATTTACCCACTCAAATAAAATCGGAGTTTAGATTCTCAGGGCATCATAGTTATCACCACTTGAACTGGTTGTCCTCGCGGCAGATGATTGGAGACTCCTCTGGCCTCAAGGTTGACTGTCTCAAGTTCTTGGATGTTCTTGGCATGTCTGTGCTGTGCTTTGCCAATGTCACAGCAAATCTTGGGATTGGAGGCTTTGGAGGCGTCTGCTCTGTGTTTTTAGCGCACGGATGTGACAGATTTCTTGGTTTCATTTGGCCTTCAAACGATCTCTGGGAAGCGAAGGTACAAAGGCACTGAAAAACGACCTTTTGAAGACTGACTACAACCTGTCCGAAACCTCTCCAGAATCATGTCTTCAGATGCCTTCAGGACCTTCGCTTATATTGTTGGACGCTGTACACCGGGAACTCTGCCCACAGTTGATAGAGCGGCAACATCTCTGAGTAGTGTCACTTGACATTTCTTTGCTCAGCCAATTTGCCGATTGCCTGATAACTATATACAGCATGCTACGAATTCCTCGCCATAAAGCCATTGACAGAGCTAAAGCTTGAACTAAGTCGTCTCCTACTTTCTCAGGTTCGTCAGATCAAAGGTGGAGTCGAGTCCAACTTCATGGATTTGTTTTGATCATGGCAAAAAAGGCTCAATCCTTACCCCGCTCATCATGCTCCTCCTTTAAGAATTCCACAGAATTCCTAGAGTTTGAGCCTTGTGCTTTGAGAGTCCAGAAGTTTGATGGACTTTGTGGCTCTGTCGGATGCAGTGCGCAGCTATAGCTCTTGCGGGGAGCTTTTCATCTTGCTGCTGTCGCCCGCAAAGACGGTGGCAGACCTTTGCATAGCAATATCAAACAAGAATCAAAGAAATATGTCAGGCAAATATCAAGCAATGTATCCACTTCCCAACTTGAACCTGTGGAACGTTTGCAGGATAGTGCAAAAGCCATCCTTCACATGTGCATCCCGAGCTACGCGAAGTCGCCATAGACCATGGCACCTCCGGTGTTCTCAATCAAAGCCTTGCCACGAAAGACGCTAAGCAACGCTCGGTTTTTGGCAAACTGTCAGTTCTTCCACACGGAAAGGTCGAGATGTGATTTACTGATTTACTACAATAGTTGCTCAAGTAAGAAATGGACAAAGCTGCTGAAATTCCTGTAAAGACAAATGGTTTAAGGTCTGAAAGGCAATGGATGCAATGTTTCACACACGCGGACACGCACACTCACATCTGCCGCGCTTCTGAAGCTAGCAAGATTGGGCCAACAAGGACAGAGTAACTTTCCCTTACTTTCCTACACAAGAATGAGACTTTTGCGGAAAATGTTGGATGCAGGTGCAGCCCACATTGTGCACATTTCGCCTTGAGCGTGTTGTAAGCTCCCAACATTCGATTCCAAATATTGCAACAGCTCTTGACCGCTCAAAGGGGAAAAGCCATTCCTCAGCTGCAAATGCCGAAGGTCTGCAAAGTATCTTACTACAAGATTAACAAGTCTGCAAAGAAACATGAGCAGCCAGAAAATGCACCAAAATCCAGTAGGAGATAGGTCAGTTAGCACCGAGGAGAACGCTTCACGGTGTTGTGGATGCTGGTCAATGCCTCTGCTCTGGCCTCGACATAGTCTGATTGCAATCACACCGTCTTTCACCATGTTTCACCATCCTTTAGCCCTCAAGTCAGAACGTTGGGACATCCATTGAGTTCCGGCCTGTTGCATGTTGTACTCCGCATCAGCTTTTGCCTCTAGATCACTGTAGATTCTCAAGACTCCCAAAGGGGGCATTGGGTTGAGTCATGTTGAGTCGGTTGAGTCATGCAAGTCAGCCGCAAGTCAGCCGCAAGTCAGCATGGACCCAGCCATGCCACTTGTCCAATCGCAACTGGATGGAACTGGATGGAACTGGATGGAACTGGCCTTGTGGGTGATGTTCACAGCTGCTGCATCTGCCTCAACGTTCACAATCTTCACCTGCCTGGCACACCATAGCCATAAGCACCATAGCATGTCATGGCTATGGCATGCTATGGCTGCGCTGTCACAACGCATGGCACTTCTCTGTGCTCAGCTGTGCTCCAGCGCCTTTCGAAGTCGGCCTCGAGCACCGTGGTCTTTGCACGGATCAAAGATGCCTTCGTGCCATGGCAAGGCCACCTTTGTGTCGTTTCATGTCCACGTGAAGAGTGCCACTCTCAAATTGCATTCTATTATCCAGGTCGGCAATAACATAATGACATAATAACCAATTTTGCATGATTTTGCATTCACATGTCATTTGTTCATTCACATTTGCAGATGTTTGGTGCTTTTTCCGCCTTTGTTTCCAGGCTGGCTCCGATGCAATCACGTCCCACCATTCCCACCTTCTGTTTCATCGACTCAGTGGCCTGTTTTTGCATCTCTACCTGGCCAGAAACACTGGACATTACCATCCTTCCCATCCTTCCCACCAAGAATACCAAAAATGATTCAAATAGATTCGAATAGAATCATATTGATTCATTTTGTGTTCACTATATGAATGATTCATCCAGTTCGGAGTCAGTTGGGATTATCACCGATGTTCGTTTTCTTCGCAAATCTACCCCCCCAAATTGCCTGCTGTCGCACATTGGCTGTCTCGATCCTGCAATGGAACTCACAAAACAAGACCAAGCCATTTTTTGTGAAGCCGTGCCCATCCGCGCCCGACATGCGCTCGCACCTGTCATCGAAGCTGACAGTCAGAAGCTGTATTCCCCAGCAAGTTAGGAAACCTTGCAAGTTCTGTTCACACACCTGCAGGGCACTGCAGGGCACTGCAGGGCACTGCAGGGCTGCAGGGCACTTTGGCAGATATAGACAATAACCCTAGTCCGCAAAGCGGCTGAATGTATGCTGATGGCTTTGCAAGACTCATTGAGAGAAGAAACACTTTGGTGGCCACCAAAAGGCATTGATACAGTACAAAACCAAGCTACAAATGTGACGTTGCCAAAATTCTAGACACTGACATTGGCAGATTTGTCCATGCACCTTCGTACAGGTGGTTTTCAGGCTCTTAGCCACCTGAGCCATCCGAACGCCATCTGACGACGACATCCCACGGAGTGCCATGGATTGCCGATTGCCGTGACATCGCCTCAGCCAGGCCTCTGGTCTCTGCGTGTAGAGCTCCGTGGCTTTATAATTCGCAATGGTGGCCTACGGCGGTGAAACCGGCGGTGAAACCGGCTTCATAATTCGCATTTGAGACTTCAAAGCCAAAGAAACCAAAGATCAAAGGGATCAAATCGGATCAAAGATCCCTTTGTATCATTCCGTCATCTTCGTCTATATTTAAGCGGAAATCACAGACTACCGCATTCCAGAGACATCCACAAAGCTTGGAAACACCCAACTGCCTGAAGTGCACTGCGGAGATTTGAAATGAAGAAACCTTCATAGTCGGTCTTGTACCTGGATGGAGTCCACCGGTGCATCATTGTGCAACCACCAGCTGCATGTGTGTTTGTAATTCCATCTTGTAGCATTCAGTTTGTACGTACCAGTTCCCATCTGAAAAATGGACAAAGTGCAACATGTTGCGGCCACGGTCTGGGCACGTTTGGTAAATCTCCGGAATCTTCTCTCGCACAACTTGGTATTGTGCAACCTCGATCAACATCGCTCGCAACCGCAAGCGCCGTTGACTCCCGAGCTGAGCAGCAGACCATCCCAAGTTCCACCATCAGCCCGTCCTTCGTTGTGCGTACACTTCGTGGTCTTCTGAAGGGAGAGGATGGAAGAGGGACTCAGAAATTTTGCGGAACTTCCATCAAGCTGGAGTTCAGAAGTTGTAGAAGCAGTACCATCTCTTATGAATTTCCTTGCCAAATGCATGTTGATGCGCGACTATTTATACATCTTATATGTGTAATTGTATGCATTAATATTAATTAAGTGAGCAGTGCTCAAAAGCCTCTGTTGTCCCTTCGTGCTGGTTGGTTGATAGCATTTCCCATAATGATGTGTTTTCTTCGGAAATGTATATTGGATAATAGAATATGATAGAACCCCAAATAATTAATCATTAATCAGCACGGTTGTTGAACCTCAAGTGTCCATCACTCAAATGTCCAACATGTTCCACCTACTCTCTCCACTTTGCTAAAATCGTCCACCATGGCGACCATCCCTCTACTCTACATCTACATTGTCTGATACTTTATTTCATTTGAAAACATGAAAGGCCACACGGGCCACATTATGGTTGCGCGGTCCGCAGTTCGGACGTTCATGGGGGACAGGTCGCGAGTTTTATGCTGTCTGGGTGGCCCTGGAAGCCATTCGATGGACCTCGGATACTCTAGAGATGCAGAGATGCAGTTAAGGTTGGACCTGGTTGGACCTAGAGATCCTGGAGATCCTGGAGATCTGGATGAAGCTCCTACATGGCTTGATCTTTGCACAGCATATCCATGGAATTCATTGGAATTCCATAGAATTCCATATTCACCTTCAGCACACTAGCTGCATTGTACTCAAGTAGTCTGGTGATAGTCTCATCGGACTCATCGGACTCATACCAAGGAATGGGCATCCAAGATCATCCAAGCTGCCAACATTGACTTCTTTTTCGTAGGTTAGGTGACACATGGTGACAGAATTTGGGAGGCAAGGATGGGCCGGGATGAAGTCTGGGACAATGCTGACAGGATGGGTCTGTGATTGCGCCTGTGCTAAGCTAGGCGCTGGATCGTGGCAGGGAAGATGAGGTAATCATTCCAAAAACCTTCGTGATATGCTTGGCGAAACCGATGAGCAATAGATTGCATGGTACACATGGTGTTGCCAACTTCCTGAACCACGTAAAAGAGAATGAACTCATTGAAACTTCTGACTGATATTGAGATTATTGAGTGATATAGTCTGATTCGGTCTACAGATTGGGATTCAGGAGATTCTCTCTCCATGAGAGCGAAATCATCTCCGATGCTAAATCCATCAGCCAAGCGGACACTGAAGCTGCTGTCCCGAGTCTCTGAGGTCTCGACCAATCAAATTTCGACCACCGTGGTATGTGCTTCCGAAGCTTACTACGCCAGTCACCTCAGCGCCCAGTTGTGACGGAATGGTTTTCTACAAGCATACCCCATGTAGTCCTTATACTCAATTGAACCATTTCATTGGATTTGGGTAGACATTCCAAAACAGCTCATCTAATTGTAATTTGAACAAAATTGAGTGCATCATATTGCATCATTTCTCACTTTGAGCTCCTGGCGGAGTTGCGAAGGATCCCGAACTCCGTCGCATGCAAACCTGCGCGACCGTGGAGAGAGTGTCTCTTCAACCCGAACTCAGCCCGGTTTCAGGGTTTCACCGCCTTTGAAGGAGGTCAACAGCCTTGGAACATCGACCATCAAACTGTGTGCCCATGTGGAAAGATATGGAAAGCATCTGTCGGAAATTGTCTGATTTCCTACATATTTCCTACTTTCCTACATATTTGGAAGCTTTTCACTTGTCTCCTGTCAGTTGAAAAAACGATTGGTTGGTTAATGTCATCTGCAAGGTGTTCCCAAGCTTTCACGGACGAGGTGCATCACCAGCAGTGTCAAGGCTACGCAGCATCCGCATCCAGCTCCAAATTTGCCAGCAGTGCTTTGGCAAATCGAGTCCATATCTCAGGAAATCGTGGCGTGACTGTCAAACTGTGCTGGAAACAAAGGCATCGAGATACGTGGGTAGCTTGAAAAATTGACAAAATGAAAAGGAGAGATGCTGGCGAAGGTGTGAGTCCAGCAACAAAAAGGTCATCATTCTTGCCAGATCCAGTTGTTCTTCAAAGAGCTTGTGATGGTCTTTTCGCGTCCTCTAGATGAAATCTTCCAATTCAAGTTTCAAATCTTTCCAGACTTCAATTCTACATAGATTCCATGTTGCATTGGAAGAAATCATGTTGAAACCATGTTGAAATCCTTCAATTTTTGCCTCTGAGGCACCAAAGTGGAACCGCGTCTGGGCCGAGGCCGTGGAGACGACGTCGATCTCTTCCTCTTCGTCCCGGGCCAGGCGACTGACGCCCCAGGCGCCACCAGGTCCGCCCAGTGGCACCCCACCGGGGCGATAGCTCCTGGGAAGTTGGAAAGAAAAGGATGGGAATATTTCTGTGGTCAATGTGGTCAATCTAGTTTCATATATAGTTTAACAATGGTTCATATCTGTATATATATATATATACACTTATATACATATAAATCATATCATATGTATATATGCATACATGGTTTGATATGGTCTCATTGTTTCCCCTGCAATATATTATTGTGAGGATGACTTTACGGGGTTTGGAAACTTAAATGGAAAATCCTAACACCAGGGTTTGATCATGGAGTTATGACAGTTCTGATGGTTTTTGCATCATCGATTTTTGCGGACTGAAGCTGTAATTGAATGCAGCCAAGCGACATTCCCCGATGTGAGTCCGAGACTTCAATCCGATCCTGGACTGTTCACCCGTAGCCAACACGAAATTGTAGGAATTGCTCAAGATATGGACTCTCAAGTTTTCTGGCTTCCAAATCTTCGAAGAGTTTCGGCTAGACTGCTAGACTATGACCTTTAAAGTGGCCTTGGCACACACCTGCACGTGCACTGGGATTGCTGAGAGCCAACCAGCTGCAGGTGTACTGCTAGTGACCAGTGACATGATGCTGTGCCGGCGAAAACCTCCGAGTCGATACAAAACAACCACCCAGCGAGGTCTCAGTGATGCGCCGCTCCGAAGAGGCAACCAGTAGAGACCAGTATGCAAGGGCCTGCAACTTCATACAGACTGATACAGAATGATACAGAATGATACAGAATGGCAGTGTGGCAAATCTGCGCTGCTAAACTGCTGAAAGTCGGGCAGGTCACTGCACTATGACACTGAGCAAAACAAAACGCACAAAAACTGACAAGATTCAAGATAGTCTCAAGATAGTCTCAAGAAAGTCTCGGAGATGCTGAAACCTGTGCTTTCTCAGTGCCGAACACACTCTGAGAAGACCTGTGCTTCAGCAGAATCTGGCAACAGCCGTATCAAAGCAGCATCCTGAGCACGGCACAGAAAGCACAGAAAGCACAGAAAAGAGATGCCGATTCGGCTTGCCCATTCAGCTTGCTGATTCCCGTTGCTCATCTCATTGCTACCTGACCTGATTTGAAGCCTCAAAAAGAAGCAGCAACGCTTCAAGGGCAGCAGTGGCAATGGCCTTGTCCAAGCAGTGGTCGAAGAGCATCGAAGCGATCCGAGATTTCCTTGGCGCCAGTGGAAGCTTGGCGAACACTGGCCGTTCTGGCCGCCAGTTGGATGTGTAACAAATATCAACAAATGATGGCCATTGCTGAGGTCACGTCGAACCAACCTTCACTCCTCGGCATCCAGCAATCCCAGCAATCCCAGCAATCTCAGCTGTCTCAACTCCAACTAAAAGATCTCCAAGCCAAGCAACTCCGATAATTGGCATAGGTGCGGGCACTCAAAAGAACCACCGGCACCTGTGATGTCTGGCGGATGCAGACATTTGCAGATCCATAGGACTTTGTCCAAAAATAGGGTACCCCAAAATCCAGGCGGCTATGATCCAATTTTCCCATATTGTCCCCACCAAGTTTTTGACATAAGTGGGGTGGACAATCCCCCATTTCTGTCTGACCCATCAAACTCATAGAGTCATAGAGCTTCAAGTGGGAGAAACATGAGAAACTGATTCAGCACTGGTGGTGCTGGTGGTGCATTGCAGCTGAGGCTCTACTGCCAGCCACCTGAAGCAAAATACGATAAAATCATGCGTGGTCACCATGGTCACCGTGTCACGGCAAGTGGAATAGATACATGACATTGCAAAAGAAAAATGAAGAAAAAACGCCACTGAAAACATAGCCTTTCCATGATGTTCGAGCACGTTCGAGTATGTTCAAGCCAAGGGACTTATTGGTGTTCGCCAGAATGTGGGAAAATACGCTGAGAAGGCCCACCATTGTGAGGAGATCGACCCTGCCAACCACTCAATATCTCTGGAAATGCCGTAGTGTGCCAAAGGCATCACATGAATAAACTGCTGGCAGATGAAAGTGTAGACAGAATGGTTACAACAAAAGTGTCATTTGAACCTCTTTGATCTTTCGATTGACAGCTGGCGGGCTGGCGGCCCTTTGCCACGCCTGATCATGTCCAATGGTCTACCACGCACTCGCCATGCTTCTTGCGGCATCACTAGTTTAATGTCCTCGCAAGCAAGCTATCACAACTTTGGTATTTCTGGTGCCTGATTTCGAGCGACTGTGCTTTCATTGTCTTCCATCTCTGTTGTGTTGTCTTCAAGATTCTGGGGAGCCCATCGTCAACATATGGTCTACTCTCAAACTGCAAATGCTGAGGACTTTTGACCGTGGTCCCTTAATTTTGTTCCCTACCATGCCAGACCTTGATTGCTCGCTTTCATCCATACATTTGCACATACTGCTCTACCAAATCATCTGCATTCCCAGTCTCAATGATCGTGTTTTCCAAGCCTTTGTAGTCTTTACATCTTACTGATCTCAATCCCCTCCAGTGACAGGCATACTTCATCATGAATCATAAACATATAACTTTGAATTATATGTTATGTTATATATAGGTAAAATTATATAAACATGCTCATGCGCAAGGGGTTGCTTAACCAGCGGAGGTTGGCTCCTTCATCGCCACTTCAAAGAAACGCCTGACGCAAATCTGTCGCCGTGGCGGGGGCTGGTAGTCTGAGTCCGTATCGCCCTTCAAGCGATAGGCCACCAGGATTTCCTGGGCAAACCCCACAACAAACCTGCCACAAAAAGAATGGAGATAGTCGAATGGGATGTATTATGATACAGTATATAGTAGTGGGATATAGTAATGGTATGTAATGGTATATATTATTAATGAATATTAATGATATCCACAAAAGTTCGAACTGATAGGAAAGTCCTAGATTGCAAGCTGACAAACTGTGACAACTCCACAGAACTCCGGCCTGAAATTGCGGCTCCTGCAACTCAGCATGCTGAAGCAAAGTGGTCAAGCTGAAGGAAGTCACGTGCTCCACGGCCACTCGCTCCAAAAAGTTGCCTGCCACCCACAAGACACCATGTGACATCATTGTGGCATCATGTCATGTTTGGTTGGGATCATCTCACAAAATGTTCAATCTGATTAATCATGATTAATATGTCAGAATATGCATATAAGTGCGTAAAAAATAAAAAAGAAACAGATCTGAATAATTCTGAATATTTTCAATATAATCTAAATGGACCGCTGCAGTTTTTTTTTGTTCGACCAGCCGCCCCGGCAGGTCCTTGCTCTTTGGCGGCTTTCCACACTTCCGCGGTCACCGGGAGGTGGCGACTTTGGCCACGGAGGGCGACCTACCAAGCCATGGAGCCA
Organism: Symbiodinium sp. clade C Y103; assembly: GCA_003297045.1. NCBI lineage: Eukaryota > Dinophyceae > Suessiales > Symbiodiniaceae > Cladocopium > Cladocopium sp. clade C. Next base: position 78,290 of record BGPT01001847.1, on the reverse strand, counting down.
TTGGGGGCTGTGCCTGTGTTTCCAATTCATGGAGAACTGGAAGAACTGGTGGAAAATCATGGAAATCGATGGAAACCAACGGGAAACTTGGAAAATGGATGGAAAGTGGATGGAAAACGGATGGCACCCTGCCTCCTGCTCCCAGGCACGAGCCAAGCGCTTGATGAGAGCTGCACGTTCGGTGGACCACCGCTCATTCAAGACATCTCCAAAGAGCCACTGAGCATAACCTCAGAATCCACTTTTCCCCACTTCAAAAGGAAGGAGGTCCTACAGATTTTCCCTTCATCCAATTTCTGGGAAATTCTGGGAGAATGACCAAAAGGATTCAACAAATTTAACAAGATCTAATCCATGAAGCAAAGTCTGGCCTCAGACCTGCTGCCATGGCACGGTAAGAGCTTGGTTGAAGGCGACGCAAGACTTGCATTCCAGAGATGCCTCGATGCTCTGTTGGATTCCGAGCAGACGGGAAAAACAGCAGTTAGGTGTGTCGTTGGAAGTCATTGCTGGAAAGAGACTCGTCAAGATATGTCAAGATCACCACATAAGAGGTTGGCTTCGTCGAAGAATAGGGATTTTCCATAGGTCTTTAAGGACAAGTACTTTGATTTTCTTTGGCAACTTGGGCATTTCCAGCGCCGAAAACCGCGCCGCCCAGTGACGCATTCGAATGCTGCGACCAGCTTCCCAAACTTCTTTCGCCAAGTGCACCCCACGCGTCGCCGCCGTCTTCAATCGCCTGGATATCTGTAAATTCCCCATCAAATCCCCTATTAAACCATATTAAGCCATGTCAGCCATGTCTTCTGGGGCGCGTTTAATATTGGGGGCAAGGGATTAGATGTTTTGACCTTTTCCATGATGGAACATCATCTCAAGCTACTTATGACTATGACTGAATTTAGCTTGTCATGCATGGACTGATCATGACTGATTCATCCTGAAATATCCATGATCTATTTTCTGACATGGGGTTCACATTTTGTGTCACAAGTTTCCATCTTGAGATTGCCATCACATTTTCTTACCTTGTTTCATTGGTTAAATTTCCATATCCCGTGACGAAAAGCCGAAATGATTTTCCCATCGCCTGAGCCTTTGCTGCAAGGCCTTGCCGCGCGGCGACTCTGCCCAGCCCCTGCAGGCAACTTGCGAGTCGGCTTCAGATGGCTTCAGCCGGATTTTCACCAAAACCCGTGGGGAGAGCCCGAATTGGATCCAAAATGATCCAACATGATCCATAGTTTCTTCAACCAACCAATCTCTTGAAAACTTGAGGAGACAGACTCTTCCATCTCTTCCTCCGAGGATCTTACATCATGAACAGTATTTTGCCGCCATGGTCCGGTCCAAAGGCATTCTTCCAATTCCAATGTCTTCGTGTGATATGGTGCTTCTGGCGAATCTCTATCCTACTCTCCAAATCTTCTACCCCCTGGCGCGCCTCGCAGCCGGGAGCACTGTACGCCAAGCCTGTCAAAGTTCTTAGGAAAAAAACTTACAATACGCTAAAATTTTGACTTTGCCGATAGTTTCAGATACTTTCAGTATGTTTCCATCTCTCAGAACCTGCCTTAACTGCAAGCCGTGAGATTCTGTACAACAAAGACTGCAGGAGGCTGCCAACACCTCGGAGCGATTGTACAGAGGCACGTCTTACCTCTGGACTTGCAAAAACTGGTCATAGCATGTCATAGCTTGTCACTTGATTGTATTTCACCATCAACTTCAAACTTTTTGGGGTGATAAATTTGACTCATAATACAAAATTAGATTATGTCAAATCGTAAGCTCTCTGTGATTTTAGGTGTGACGGTGTGACTATCAATCTGCCAAGTTGCTCAACAGCCACTGTGACTGGAGGCACTCAAGCTTCTCTATCAGAAGCCTCAAAGCAAGTTCTGTCCGGAACAGAAGGAAAGGGACAGCTTCCGCTTCAGGAGTCCAGAAGCTTCTGATAAAGCACTCCTAGGGTCTGATCTCTATTCAGCGTTCCATACTTGTCCCAATCTTGAACACTTCGCAGTGGTTCAAATGTATATATTTACCATTGTTTACGTTAGTTCTTACGTTCAATAGTCCATATTCCTCCCTTGGCGGTCATAAAGGCCCAATGTTTGATTGGTCCATATTATTCCGCAATTCAACCACTTCGCAAAATTTTCAGAAACATGGGTCAAAACCCTGACACCCCGACAGCCAAATAGCTGGTCCAGTAGATTAGTGTTCATTCATCGCCCCATTCACATGGAAAGTCACAGTTTTTGACGGATTCCCATCTCACTCCAATCCCAATCCCAAATTGGTTGGTGAAACTCCCCATTTTTCATACATGCATATACAGTATATTTATACATGCCACTGTCCATCATGATTCTTCTAGGTCAAATGAGGTCACAGCTTTCACCCCGCTGTCGCCTGAGCTCCCAGCCGTCCACTACAGCGCTCCACCGCCAGGCCCCGCTTCAGCGCCAAGACGTAGCCACCGAAGTCACTCAGCGCCTAGACGTTTCGACTCGGTTTCGAGTTTCGACCTTTTCCCAAAACTCGTGGAACATCGTGAGACAAAAAAGGAACCAGTGGTTTAACCTGGTTTAACATGGTTTAACTGTTCATGAAGAGCTCCGAAGCGCTGGAAATCTCTCTGCTTCGAAATTTGAAATCTCGGTCATCTTTTCAACAGCGATGATCGGAGCTCCACAGATCGCATGCGATCGCGCCTCTGGAACTGATCCCTCATCCTCCGCATCCTCCAACAAAGATTCGATCCAACGACTGTCGAGGCGATCCCAATTGATGGTCACCGGCAGCGACCTCATTCTTGCATCTCAAAGCCGCGATGCTGTGCCCTCGAACGGACTCAGTGTATTCGACAACGATACGAGTACAAGGCACTCGGAAGTGTCGAAATTCTTAGTCTAGTAATGTCCGGTAAAAAGAAAACATATTAACAATGTCCTTAATGTCCTTACAATCTTCAAAAATAAAGTGAAGACTTTGTGCTGAGGACACGGCAAAAGATCTGCCTTCAGCTCTCTTGTCTTCTCCTGATGTTCATCGGATCGTCCCTGGATCATCCCTTCAAGTTGGTAAATCTCTGTGAAAGTCGACATTTCATCCCTTTGCAGATGACATAGCAGGAATCCCAAAAGAACATTGGTCCAAAAATGGGGTACCAATGGACCCAACATGACCCACTAACATTGGAATAACATTGGAAGAACATTGGTATCATTGATATTCATTGATATTCATTGATCATTTCTAGTCCTAAACCAACCATCTGGATTACGATCTTCCCGAATCCCGTCCAGGTCAAAGCGTGAGAGCGGTGTGAAGCCCGCCAGCGAGGCAGCACGAAGAAATTGCCGGGCAAACCGTTCTTCCTCGAGCGGAGCAAAGCGGAGCAAGCTCCAGTCGTTGTGGAACGTACTGGAACTGTTTTGTGGAGAAGCTTCGGAACCAGGAACATCTCATGAAATCTGTGGGTCTCAGGATATGTCCCCAAATGATGCAAGTATTAGTAAATGAATAGTAAATGACACCCCAAAATGGTACTTGCAGTAGTGAATATGGTAGATGATGATCAACATTTCAAAAAATTCTGAAACTGGGAAACCCTTCGAAACTGGGTTTCGTCTTTTTTGGACCCAAGATCTCCACAGAGCTATGCTGCGCCTTATCTGGCAAAGGCCAGGAGCCCACCCAGCGACGCCGCGCTGGGTCGAAGGGCTGATAGGAATCCGACAAACTCCACCGCAGCTCCCGCAGCTCCTCCCGTTTTGATGCTGAATTTGGGGAATTGCGGCGCCTAAGTCCCCAGCAATTCCCCAAATTCAGTAAAACAAAAACAAATGTAAACTAGAAAATTAAATTAACTTCGTTTTTAACGGTCTATCACAAATGATCCGAAAACAAAATGGACATGGCCATCTGAAAGATTGTGATAGATCTTATTGGAGCAGCATTCGACGCAGCTACAGGTACTATCTCGATAGTATATGATAGTATGATATAGTATGCGTGAACGTTATAGAACCATGACCCATTTCCACTGGTTTGGAGACCACTTTCCTCGTGCACCAATTCTTGCAACGTCGCGCCTCGGTTCAGGAGGCTCATGTGAACAGCATGGAAAACTGATAGTTGCGTTTTAGATTTGACAAAAATCAGTGGAATTCTGACCCGGTAAATTCTGAACCCAAACCTGCAATCAAGAAATGGTTCAAACAAGGCGCACGTGATGCGCGCGTGAGTGCTATGTGCAGATGCAAATCATGGTACCCACCAGGCACGGGCCATAAAATGCTCAAAAGAAAGACTATCCAGGCAACAAAATACAAAAACCTCACAAGAAAAAGCATTACAGTATCCAAAGACGAAATAAGTCCAGCCTACTCCCAAAATGGAATAAAATGGTCTCAAATTTGGATTCTCTAAAGAATCAGGACCCAGGGTGCCGTCTGGGTTCGAAAATCCATAGTGCATGATCTATACTTTAACTACACGAGGATATCAACGTATTTGCATGTATTTGTGTAAACATCGTGACTTTGAATATTGGTTGTGCGGTTCTGTCTCCCAAGATCTCTTTACACTTGTGCCTATCGTGTATCGGTTTCAGAGCTATACACACTACTCATTGACCATGCAGGAAATCCAGACAATGAATGTTGCTTCAGGTTCTGCCAGCAACCGCAGCAAGGCTCAAACTTTGCCGCTGTTTTGCCCATGATTCGCCTGGATGTTTGACAAGCGGCATACCCCTTGCCACTCCTCCACTGCCTTCGGGCAAAGCACGCACAGCAAGTCGATGCCAAAGACATCCACGTAGACAAAAAGTCCATCATCAAGGCCTTTCTGTTCCTTTCTCTCATTCTTTGTCGTGACAAACGATTGCCATGTGGATTTCTCTGGAAAGGGGGTAACAAATCCCCAATTCCATCTTCAGGATGTCTTCATCATCTCTTCGTCCATTTCGTCCATCATGTCCGCTGCGCCATGCTGCGCCTTCTCCTCCAATCGTTGCTCCAACTTCTGTCGCAACACCTCTGGCGGCACCGGGATGTACGAATGCCTCAGTACATCACAGGCATCACCAGCATATTAAATAGCCATCCAAAAAATCTGAAAAAAAATCTGAAAGTATCTGCTGTGTTCAAAAACAACAAAACTGACAACCACAGCATGACACCTGCACCTATCCTGTCACCTTTCCCACTCGAAGCATCTTGAGGAGATGGCTCATCGATTGGCACCTCACAGAAACAATTCCCAGGATCTGGAACATGCACAGAGTCAATGTATGCCAACGTCGTTGTGAAAAAGCCGGGAGAAAAATACCTTGGAACCTGCATCATGCCCCGCACATTGTGGATCTCTCCACCCGACATAGAACACACCTACCACCCATGTGGCAGACAAAGAATCACAAGTATTAAGAGACATCTGAGTTTCTGAGAGTCCAAGCACAATGGCCACGCAGGCTAGGTTGGCCTGTCTCAAATTCACCGCTTCAGCATGCACAACATGAATCAACATAATATATATATATATATATACATTGTATATTACATATATATAATATATATAATATAATATAGTAATATATATATATATATATGTATGTATCTGTATAGTATATGTATAGTTATAATGCTACAACGTTCAAGGCAGCCCACCCGGCCTTTTCGCGCAACGGCACCACTGGGCCGGCCTTGGAACCACAGAACAGTATATAGGACATCTTCAATTTCAACCATCACCACCATCCCAACCATCACCATCTCAAGCCAATTCAACAGAATATTACAGAATTATACACCACTGAGAATTGAATCCCGGCCTTGGCTGGCAAGGAAGATAAAGACCTGGTGCCGCTTCGTGGTAGAGACATATAATGACATATGTAGAGAAATGGATAGAAATAGAAGGAAATCAATGCATTCGTCATCGTTTCGCGGGTTCTTGCTTCGTCACTTTGTGAGTGCAAAGAGTTTCTTGCATGTTGAACTGCTGTTTGGCAAAACGACCCAGTAGAGCGTTGAAAACAACTCTGGAGTGAATCAACTGGAGCTGCAAAGTCACTATTGCATTTTTTTGGCACAAATTTCGAGGAGCGTACCGGCCATACAGTCGTAGCGTTGCTCCGTCGACCATTCCACCCTGCGCTGATGAGCGAGTTCACTTTTAGACAGGATGTTTGTTGGAAGTGGCGAACAAATGTGAACGGAACCAAGCGCACTCTAATTCTATTTCTTGTTGAACTAGATTTTCAGGAAAGCCATCAACATGCAAAATCAAAGTGAATGAACCTTCTTTTCATTCTCAAAAGCCATGCCTGCAATTGGCGACTGCGTTTCCCTTTTGGCGATTGCAATTGGCCTGCCATCTTCAGTTGCGGGTGTCTCAGTTTCAAGTGACTGATTTGGCTGTTGCAGTGGTTGCAGTGGGTCAACTGCACATGTGGTATATTGGTCGTATGAATCTGTCGCTTAATGTCTCATTCCGCCATGCAACCATTGCTGCGACTTGGCAGCAAGTTCCAAGGCTGCTTGGGCACATGCGCGCAACCGAGTCAAAATAAATAAAAACCTAGGTTAAACGTTGGCGTGCAGTCAATAGGATGTTGTCATTTTGAAAATCATATTCTTCATAGTCCGTATGTCTGAACATGTTGTGAATAAGTTCGTTTCATTTGAAGGTCCAATGCTGCCTAGGTCTGCCGACCCTACGTTTCCCAACATCCCTAGGCTCTGCACTGCCACTTTTGTAAGTTACTTGTCGTAAAGGATCTTTGTCTGGAGCTCTTAGAATTTTCCAGCAAGTTTAATTCTCCGTTAATCAAGAATATCGGTAAAAGGCTTCGCACGGTCATTCCCTTCCGGATATGCAATTTGGGATGCTCTGTCATAAACTCGCTGGTTTGTGTTGTTCCTGTCTACATAAGTAGTTGTCATCTTCAAGATTCTTCTGAGGCCCCTTAAATGGAAGGCATTCAACTTTCTGTGAAGGGAATTGGTCAGGTGGACCGTTTCCAAGCTATATAAAAGTTTGCTTTTGATGACAGCATCGTATAGAATGAGTTTCCACTTGGGGCATGAGTTTGTGTCCTTCCATAAAAGGCCTAACCTCAGCCAAGTTCGCTTGGTGTCCTGCATTCGCTGTGAAACTTCCCGGGCTATATTTACAGCATGGTTGAGGTTGTTGCCCAAATAGGTGGCATCATGCGTTTTGTTTAATGGGGTACCGTCTTTGAAGTGAATCGTAGCATTGTCGTACATGTGAATGGCATTTTCCCCTATTTATTTTGAGGCCATAGTGTTCAGAACACTCTTCAATATGAGTAAGAAGCTCATTCATGGCATTTTGGGCAATAGAGAACAAAATTGTGTCATCTGCATAAAACGCGGTGTCGAATTCAACGCCCGGAATCCTTGCATCATGCAACTGGATTGAACACCTATCCTTTACATCCTCGTCCACACAGGTCATAATTAAAAGTAAGAAACAAATATGGAGACAATGGACAACCTTGGCGGATTCCAGCGTTCTGCGCCTTAATGGCTGATTTGCCGTATTCGTCCTGTACAAAAAAAGTTGGTGATTGGTACAGAGCTTTAACCATCTTTATGAAATGAACAGTGAACCCCAGTCTACGCATTCAAACAGCTTGGAAGTGTTGAACTTTATCGAATGCCTTTTCCCAATCTATAAGAGCTAGGTAGAATGGGTTGTTTTTTTTGCTCTGCCCAATCCTGGAGTCTTCTTGAAATGTAGATTGGGACGTCGACCTTCCAGGTCTAAACCCAAATTGTGTGCTTGATTTTTTTGTTCTGCGGCAAGCTGTACTCTCGGACGAATAAGCGCAACAAAAAACTTGTACAAAGAATTCAATAAGGAGATTGGCCGGTAATTGGAAGGATTGTCTATGTCCCCTTTCTTATAAACGGGTACAACTCTGGCCGTTAGAATGTCATTGGGAACAGTCAAATCGGTCCACCAACTATTTATGAAATCTAGCAGGGATTGTCTGTTCTCTACGTTCAACCATTTGTATAATTCAACAATCAGTTGGTCAGGCCCTGGCGCTTGTTGGCTTTGCAGGACTTCAAAACATCATGAAGCTCATTCAATGAAAACGGGCTGCTAATTGCAATTCAATTGGCTACCTATTGGATGTTGGTTTGGCAGCGGGCTCCGGCCAACGTCGTTGTGCCAGTGCTCTTTCTCGAAATAGGTGGCAATGGTTTCTGCTCAATATCTTAAACATACAAGTCGACCATGGGCATTGCGGATACTAACATAGAATTCAGTTTTGTCAGCTTTGTCTTGATTCTCCTTACTTTCTCCTTACTTTCTCCTTTGTACTTGGCAAATGTTTCATGACATGACGTCATCATGACTCCATCCAGTCAAATCTCCAGCCTTGTCGTACAGGCTGGCATCCAACCTGTCGTAGCTGCCATGGCGCCATGCCGAACTCCACAAGTTAAAGCCTCCAAAATGCACTAGAAATCCATGAAAATACTTGGGAAATACTTGGAAATCTGGAAATCCTTGTGTCGTTTTGAGATATGTTCAGATATGTTGAGCCTGCCACTGTTGAACAGTGCTTCTCTGATCGGTTCCAATACGTGTTTAGTGCATGTTAATCAACCATCGAAACTGCACTTTTTGTCTTTGCTTTCGAGACAGGGCTCTTGCATTGAAAGTCTTTTGGATTTACATCTTTTATGAAGGAATCAGGATGCTTCTAGCTTTCACATTCAAAATCTGAAAGTAAAAGCTTTCTCAGCTTTCTATGACTTGGAATATTTTCTGCCAAATCGGACCCAGCACAAGCCGTGAGGCTCAGCGAAATCCGGAGTTGGACATCCGGGCATGTTTCAGCGATTTCGGTATCTGAGATGCTGAGACCACAGACCACAGTGCAACACGGTGCAAATATGTGCAAATTGTGATTTTCTCGCGACGCCACAATACAACTCTGCAGTGACTGCAGTGTCTTTGACACTCTGAGTCTCCAAAAGCGGGTTCGGTGTCAGTGCTTCCTGCCATCACTGGAATCCCCTGAGGCTGACTCCTGACATCTCCTGACATGCAATGTCCTTAGCGACTGCAACAACTTGACCAACAACTTGACCCACACAAAATGGGTCAAACCTGGCGGAGCACCACAGCAATCGTTCACGCCCTTGTCGACGACGATGCTGGTTCCCGGTGGCAAAAACCATGTGATGAGCTCGCTGAAGCGACCATCACGTGGATCAGTCGTATCAGTCGTGTCAGTCGTGTCACTGTCCAGACCAAACAAAGCGAAAGCCTTGGGCCCATGTTCGACTGGTCGTACTTGTATGATTAAATGTCAATTCCTTAATTTGAATTACGAAACACACGCCCAGAAACTTCTTGCAAAATCTTTCTCCCCACAAAGGCTTTCACTTTGTCTATCTCTTTGCAAGAATGGTGGCACGTAGCAGATCTCAAATCCTCGCCCGAGGGTTGCATGCCTGCCGTTTTGAATGGCTTGTGTGACATGTCTACAAGACTTTACAAGATGCTGTCGCAAGATGCTTTGGTTCTCTTTGGTTGCCTTCACAACCCCAGTAGGGAGGGCAGACGTTTTTGACCGCGCCATGCGAAAACTCTTCAAGAGCGCTTCAATGGCTTGGTCTTCTGCGGGCTCAGAGCAGAGATCGGACATGCTGTAAAGAATCCAAATCCTCCGCAAAATCGCGGTGTTCGGATATGTACGAGCTGGTACTTGCCCATTTGTGTGCCTCAGGGATGCCATGGGCCACATAGGGATATTGCATTCATGATATATTGATATTGCTTGATGCTTCGTGATATGTGATCCGGTCGTAGGACATTTCGACGCGTATCGACCTGTACGCCAAGCAACACTAGCAAGGACATCTTCACCCTTCACGACGCGCTGCATTGCCCCAATGACCTCGGCTGACCCTGCTTTTTTCATCAAAAAACATCTCTTAACACCACTGGGTCACCACTGCATACTGCCAGTGTACCACCGCTGGCGCTCAGTGGTGCTCAATTTCGTCCAAGAGACGACGTTTCCAATCCATGCAATCATCACTTGTCCTCAGAGGTTCCCCAGCTGCTGTTCAAAAATCTCCCCGGATCCTGACTGATCCAAAACTTGTATCCCGCCCATCCCGTGCTCCCGTGCTCCAAGCAACTCACATGCTCGTTGATTTCCTCAAAGCCGCATCCTGCCAAGATCTTGGCCTGGATGGCCTGTCAAGAGCAATTGAAACCGGAAATGATGGCAGACTAACTGTTTCTATCTGTGTATATCTGCGTCTATTGAATTCTGGCACCCCACTCGAACATCTTGGAACACTTGTGATTCACAAAATTTCCGAGCCTCTTTGTCCTGAGGAGACCATGCGTCTGCAGTTGCAGAGTTCACTGTGCAGAGAGAATCCTTCACGGACTTGATGCCTTCCTTAGAGCTGCTGACAGCTAAAAGCTGACGCACTTGGCGAGTCATTTGGTGCCATGCCATCGATGCCATCGATGCCATCAATGCCATCCGCATCTGTAGTTTCGACTCATGGTGATTCCCGGCAACTTTCACTGTGCAACATCACAGGAATCCTTTGCATCTTTGCCAAGGAGCCGTTCCGGTGGAAATTGTCATGAAGAGATTTGCCTCTGCCTTGGTGGAGCTTTCTTTGCCCTGCGGAGTACAACAAACTGGTCCTACAAGCTGCCAGAAAAGAAATGTGAGTCCTGAATCGACGTATCTTCTAAAGTTATGAAATCTAGAATCTAGACGCTCACAAGTTCCAGATCTGCCAGCTTTTATCTTGTCCACAGAGCTGAAAGATTCGGGAGAAAGTGGGCATGTCCAAATTGAGATCAAGCGCCCAAATAGATGGTTGACTCATGTGGACCTGAATGTTAAGTTCATTCCTGCCAAATGTATTTTTCGCTTCATCATGGTCGTATAGTGAAAGAAATGAAATCAGATGTGTATGTGCTATGTACGCTATGTATCTTATATGTATGAATAATAATAATAATAATGATGATGATGATGACGACGACGACGACGACGACGACGACGACGACAACAACAACAACAACAACAACAATAATATATATATATATATACATACATATCCGCCTGAGGAGAATTGTATATGACCCGTCTCTCAGAGCAGGTTCGTTGCCTGTTTTTGAGCCTCAAAGTGCTACCCTAAAATGCCGTGGTTTAGAAAACAAATTTTCTCACTATCCCCTTTAGTTGATGGGCTTTGACATTGGGGGCCGGTTCCCCATTTTTTGGGACAAAGCCAAAACTGGGGCAGCTCTGGAAGTTCAAGTGGCATCTCTAGGCAGAATGATCTTCACCTGGAAACACAACAACTGATGCTGACAGGCTCATTTTTAAAGAAAAGATTCATTTGATGTCAAAGATCTTTGAAAGAGATATGCTTAAAGCACCCAAAGGATCTGTGAATTGTCAAATTGGTTCACCGGAGTCTGGTACCTGCCTCGATCTGATTGGTGACGGCAACGTACTGCTCAAAGATTGTCCAAATCCTGGCATGTCTCGAAGTATTTTCAAGTTGTGAAAGCAGCTACAAGCCGTCAGGCCAAAAATCACGAAACGGAAATTCTCCACCTCTCATCACTACTTATCACTTCTCATCACGTCTCATCACTTCTCCTCGTCAGGTAGACGGGTTTTCGCCAATTGTCTAGCAGAGCGATCATCCTCCTCAGTATCCACCGGCGCTCTCTCTCTCTCTCTCTCTCAGTGTTTCTCTGTGTTCCACTGGCGCTTCTATGCAGTGAAATTGCTGTCGCTTGATGTTGCTTGATCCTTCCAGATTCAAACCACCACACGTCCCAATCCATATAATTACTCTAAACTATTCCAAACTTCTGTTCCCTTGAAGCTCATGCGATGCGGGTGCTTTGGTGACTTCGTCTTCTGGCACTCCTGTCCTACCCTTGTAAACAAAAGTAATGTTGCTGCACACTGCCGAGCAACCCAATTCTCACGAGATTTCCTGTGGCTTGGCACCAGGTGCCAAAGGCATGTGCCAAACATGTTGAAATTTGGGCAGTGGAACAAATCTCAGGGCAATCGAATGCAATTCTGGCATCATGCGAGGCATCAAGTGCAAATCTCACTATTCTCACTTCCACGGCAAACGGCAACCAGGGTGTCCACTTTATTTCAAACGTGATTACATGTGATTACAAAATACTATATGCGAAATCCAAAAAAGGACAGGAACTGTTGGATCGCTCGTCTCCTTCAAAGATGCGATCCAACTCGTCACTGCCGGTCTGCTGGCCAGAGACCAAGATTCCTGGCTGCAACTGGGTGTTACACTGAGGCAAATGTCAACTTCCTTCAATTTGTTGTTATAGGGTTTGGCCGCACCTGGTTGTTAAGTGAAACACATAAGTTAAGTTGATGAATCAATGTAAATAATATGAATTGATATGCATAAAGTGATAAGGTTGCCGTTGTGGCCGGACAATTCAGTGGAAGCATCTGCAAAATCCAATGGAAACACTGGTGTATTGCCGCTGCGCCAAAGGACTATGTTGGTTGTTGACGAAGAAGCACATGAAGAGAAAGGCTTCGCCTTGAAAGTGGCACGAGATGGGAGGCACAACAGCGCGACATGCCACCCTGGTTTGGCCAAGCAACTTGGGTCGATCCCGGTACTATGAATCCAGAAGTCCAAGCCGCTTCTCACTTGCCTCCACAACACTGTGATGCATCAGTGATGTGATGTGGAAATTCCATGACCTTTCGCAAAAAAAAATCGGTGAAGCGAAGCTTGTTACCTGTGCGCGCCTTACGGTGTAGGCCCAAGACCACGAAAGGAAGTGTGTCTGCTTCTGCCGGAATTCCCTCCAGCTGCGGCAATTTGGAGCCCATGTGTGGCCCGTCACTGGAACTAACAGTGGAACTATTGGAAGCCTGGGCCTGGGGACCCTTGGCAGTCCAAAACTTTGCGCTGTGAGGTTGTTTGTTCCTTACAAAGATTTCATCTGTGCCATGGTCAAAACACGGCAAACACGGTATTTCTGGTTTATGGATGTTGATGGTCATCCATCCCATATTGGGAATCCTTACAATACGTGTAGAAATCCCTATGAAAATGGATTTATGACCATCGGCCGGACCCCTCTTCAGCTTGGTTAAAAACCTGTCCCTGCGTCAAGCTGTGCCCGCCTTGAAAATGCGTCTGTCAGGGCCACGCCTTTTAGATAGATAGATAGATAGATAGATAGATAGATAGGTAGATAGGTAGATAGGTAGATAGGTAGATAGGTAGATAGGTAGATAGATAGATAGATAGATAGATAGGTAGATAGATAGATAGGTAGATAGATAGATAGGTAGATAGATAGATAGGTAGGTAGATAGATAGATAGATGTGTGTTTGTGGTACATTGTATATGTCTAATACGTATATATATATATATATGTATGGATTAGACGTGTTATACATATGTCAGATGTATATCATGTATATATATATGATTATATATGTATTGGATGTATATTATATATGCATACATATATACATATGTATATTGGACGTATGTTGTGATATACATGAAAATAATATTTGTGTATAGTATATTATATATATACAATGTATTATATATCATATTATGTGTTCCCAGCAGCCGACTTAGCCACGGTTTGTTCAGACAAGCGGCCCGTCCCGTGGGCATATCATGTTGAAGCTTTTGTAGAAGAAAAAATTCTCCATGCCATCCCAATTGTCTCCTGGTTGCACGGAAATCACGGAGGACACCGAGGTGAAACTCAAATCGCATGAACAAACAGACCTCGGTTATCCTACTTTCATGCGACAGTGTCGCAGCCGAGTCTCGCATGAAGAAGTTCTTCTTCAGATCGTGGAAAGTTGGATCCTGCGACAGAAGAATATCTGTGAGATGCTCTTGGCATCATCTTTCAGTCAGGTTTCCGCTGAGGGGGTTGAGAGTTCATTGGAAGAGACCAATTTTGATTCTTGGCACAAGATATTCCCTGATATAGCTTCAGGTTTCAGGCAAAGTCCACAGCGCAAGAATCCAAACTCCTTGATGTTGTCTCCACAAGAGGTTTTCCTTAGGTGAAGATGCAGAGATATGCGGAGGTTCGCTGATGAAATCCGACAATAAGGAGAAATATCCCTGCCAAGTCTGCCAAGCAGCACTACTCTCATGAAATCATCAGAAAGCAAATAGCCAACACCGATCCCGGCTTGCAAACTGTGTTCCTGTCGAGAGTGGAGAAGGGCACAACGCATGCAAAATAGAGGAGAAAGTCTTGACCCGACTTATTTTGCTGCGTAAACGTCACAAATTCTATCAATATCTTGGGTTTCCTATGGTTTCCTGGATCCCCCCGTCCTTCGCTACGTCTGCCGCATTTTTGACGTTGTAGGAGAATCCGAACATGTTCTTGCCTTTGAATGGTCCTAGGAGTGCAGTGCAGTGCAGCACGTGCAGTGCCTCATGGAGGCTGCGATGGCCATGGCCAGTGCTCTTCAGCCCAGCCCAGGCACGCATCTTGTGCTCAGCTTCCTTCGCTGCCATCACATCCTGATCCTGAAGGAGGTTGAAAAACCGAAAGAATAACAATGCAAAACATGGAAACGAATGGAAACAACAAACTCTGAAAGGGATCTCATCTTCGTGTTCAGTACTATTATGTTTAGGCTAGGTGCCCAAAGTGCTCTTTCCAGCTCGTCATTCCATTTCTGCACGTATTTGCTACGCCGTCGGCGTATCACACCGTGAAACCTGAGCAAGACAGGATTTCATTTGGCAAACATGTTGAATCCCAACATTCACGTAGAAGCGGGCGGCAGCCAAATCAGGAACCAGGAATTGGGCACAGCAGAGGAATTGGGCCCTAGAATCGGGAACCGAGAAAACAGAGTTGGAAACCAATTGAATCGAGCGAAGAAGCCTGGGTCAAAAATACCGAAGGTCGTCCTTTGGTTCCTTTTTCTTCATGGTGTGCATCTTCTTTTGAAGACTCCCAGCTCCAAGGCACTTCTTATGAAATCAAGGGTGTTCTGCCAGGATGCCGTTCAAGAATCAAGAAGCTAGACTTAGCTTGTCCATTTTTGTGGCCAAACCCTGTGACCTTTCCATACCTTTCCTGCTTTTAAATCAAGCAGCATTCGGGAAAAGTAGAGGGCGCAAAGAAACAGGAGGGGCACAGCCACACAAATAATGATGACATACTGCATGGTTCCATCATCAGTTGCAACCTGCGTTGCGGCTCAAGTGGGATGGCGCGCTTGCAAACACTATCCAAATCAAGGGTTCCGGCAATTCAACCTGTTGAAATAGTGGCGATATCTGTGCCAGACTTGGCAATATCTTAGGATATCTGGCGCCTCTGGCTCACAATAAAGATCACTGAGACCATTCGGCCGAGAGGGCTCCTTGCAACCGTTCCTGGCCGAGATCTTCATCAGCGGAAACAACATGAATCTTGGATGTTGGATGTCCCATGATGTCCCATGATGTCCCAACAGTTTCATACAATTTGCTCAACTGGATGTCCATGGTCGCCTCCACTCCCAAGTCGGAGCTGGAAATTTCAGAGCGCTTTCAGAGTTCGTTTCCGGCAGCACCTCTCCACCCGCGGAAAGGGACAAGAAGTGAGGCACAACTCAAGTTCTAGGCACGTGGAAAGTGGAAGGAAATCAAAGGAGAAATTGTACCTGATATCCCTGGTACGTTCCGACTTGATACACTTCTTTCCCATGGAATTACAAGGAGATCGCCCTTGAGAAACATCCCAAACATCTGTGTCCTGTCTGTGTCTTGTATGCTTCATGGGTCAACTTGGGCTGCTTCATCCGACAGGTACAGAGCTAAAAGCAGTGACAACCTGACTCAACAATGCTCAACGTGCAACTGTCACTGTCACTTCTTGTGACTTCTTGTGACTTAACTCATCTCCCCATCTTAGCCATTCCCGACCCCCCTTTGGTTCAGAATGCTCAGAGATGTTCGGAGCCGATCCGGAGCCAATTCGTCCAGTCACTGAGGTTTGGATGGTGTTCGGATCTGCATCCGTCCCAGGAAAAAGTTGGATCACCTGACGTGTTCGTGGCGGAGACCGTCCCGAAAAGGCATGGGTCGCATGGGTCCTTATGTTCCTTGCTAATCTTTGCGACACTTCAGGGACTGAGAAATCTGACCTACAATCTGTATCAATCTATTCTGTCCCAAAGCTCTCAAGGATCGGAGAAAGAACACAGAAAAACGAGAAAACTGCAGTGAACTGAGAGAAAAATCTGTGAACTGCATGGCATTAGCAACTTGTCCGAGGCACTGCAGGGGCATGTCCCACATTCTGGTTCAGGTTGTCGAAGCGAACTTCACCGAACACGGTATCAACACGGATATCCCTGCAGCAGCCAGACTGTGACAGACTCAAATCTACAACACTTACCCCACCTTGGCCCAGTTTGCTTCGATTGAGTTTCTACAAAGCTAGTTTTGTGAAAAGGGCAGAATTGAGCGAGACAGGATAAAAAATGATAATGAAAATTGTCCGCTACGATATCTTGCAGTCAGCTAAGATCAGCTAAGTATCCGAATAGCCACACGGAGCTCGGTGTCCTCAAACCTTGGTCCGGTCCGGTCTCCCAACATCTCACAACATCTGGCGACGAGCACTTGTCACAGTTGTCACAGCTTATCACTTGCAATTA
Organism: Symbiodinium sp. clade C Y103; assembly: GCA_003297045.1. Lineage (NCBI taxonomy): Eukaryota > Dinophyceae > Suessiales > Symbiodiniaceae > Cladocopium > Cladocopium sp. clade C. The sequence goes on along the minus strand of BGPT01001847.1, from coordinate 61,533 downwards.
AGTTATTCTAAAATCACTTAATAGCGTTTAAATACGAGTCAGTTCTTGGTACTTCGTTGGTGCTTCGTGGGAAATTCGACAAGCTGCTGTTGTTCGCCATTCCAAACGATGCCAGCCATAGCTTTCTCCAGGATGATGCCGGCCGCCGCACATTGTGCCACGTTTGTATCTGGATATTCACCTGCGCATGAAATCAAGATACATCAAGGCCGACAAGGCGCATTGAAGGAGGAACCAGAAGCAATGACAGAAAAGTGAGACAAGGTCCTAAGGTGTTTATCACTTGCTGACTAGGGAGGTGCATTCGCAATATGTTGGGATAGGTTGGGATATGTTGCATGCTTTCGCGGTTGCACACATGCTGCGCATGCTCTAGAACTTACGCATCAGCACCAAGTTCGGATTTGCCATCTCCTCTCATTGACACATCATTGTTTAGAAATGAATATATATATATATATATATACCAGTACACACATATATGTTTCAAGATATTCCAAGATCTGGCATCCAAAATCATCCGAACATTCCAAACCCAAAGTTGGGTTGTCTGGCCAACCCTGTGGCCTAAGGCGTCTTTGTAATCCCGGACAAACACAGTGCTGTTGCCCACAGAAGACGAATCCGAAAACATCCTTGGCAATGGTGGAGACACAGACTGAGACATAGACTAAGACCATACCAAGTTGTGTTGACTTGGTCCAATCACCGCGGACATCACTCTCAATCTTTGCGACTAAACCTTCCACCCGTCCGCGTCCAAGATGCTGGGTGTGGTGCCACGCAGTTGGACTCATCACATAGTCGCCATCAGAGCGTCCCTGTGCATTGGGTGGAAATGCTTGTAACCACCTGGGACCAAGAGAAGCGGCACAATGTCATCTTCCACTCAACACAACCCGACTATGATATGTTCTTGCTGACTACACGACAGAAACATGCTGAAACGCTTAGCCTGCATCATCTTGCAGCGGAATTAAAGGACCGGATAAGCCCACATGTCAACTTCTTCCAATAAGCACAAAACAGCTGTGAACATGGGATGTGAAAAGCAGCAACAGGAAAGGAGATGGTGCAAGACATATGGTGTGAACGAGCTGTGTGTGTGTGTGACAGAGATGTTTGTGATAGTTGGTGTGTATAAAAGTGTTGCATGTGAAAGAGTTGTATGTGACAATGTTGTGCGTGAAAGTTCTGTGCAAGAATTTTAGAGCGTTGTGTGTGAAAGAGTTGTGTATAAAAGAATTGTGTGCAAAAGAGTTGTATGTAAAAATGTTGTGTGTGAAAGAGGTGTGTGTGTGTGTGACAATGTTGTGCGTGAAAGTTCTGTGCGTAAGAATTATAGAGTGTTGTGTGTGTGTGAAAGAGTTGTGTATAAAAGAGTTGTGTGTGTGTGTGTGACAGTGTTGCGTGTGACAGAGTTCTGTGTGGCCATTTTGTGTGTGTGTGTCTTGTGTGTGAAAGAGTTGTATGTGTGAAAGTGATTAAGTGCCACACCTGCCACACAGAATGGAGGTCCATGGCACCAAACGCCTTGCATGCCACAAAAAACGCTGCTTGGGTGAGAGAGAGTTGTGTGTGAGAAAGTTGTGTGTGAAAGAGTTGCGTGTGTGTGTGTGTGTGAGGAATTGAATGTGAATGAGTTGAGAATTTCACGCCGCGTGTGGAAGAGATATGTGTGAGAGTTGTGTGTGAAGAAGTTGTGCTTGTGAGAAAGTAGTGTGTGACAAAGTTGTGTGTGTGTGAAAGACTTGTGTGTATGTGACAAAGTTGTGTGTGTGTGTGGATGAGATGTGTGACAAAGTTGCGTGTGAGAGAGTTGTGTGTGCGTGTGTGTGTGTGTGTGAAAGGTTGTGTGTATGAAAGAGTTGTGTGGGACAAAGTTGTGTGTGTGTGTGGAAGAGCTGCGTGTGACAAAGTTGTGTGTGTGAGGGAGAGTTGCGTGTAAAAGACTTGTGTGTGTGTGTGAGAGGTGTGTGTGTGTGTGTGAGAAAGCGATGTGTGAAAGAGTTGTGTGTGCGTGTGACAATGTTGTGTAAAAGAGTTGTGTGTGTGTGACAAAGCTGTGTGTGGGAAAGAGCTGTGTGTGTGTGTGTGACAAAGTTGTGTGTGTGAGAGAGTTGTGTGTGAAAGAGTTGTGTGTGTGTGTGTGACAATGTTGTGTGTGTGTGTGTGCGTGAAAGAGTTGTGTGTGTGACAAAGCTGTGTGTGGGAAAGAGCTGTTCCTGTGTGACAAAGTTGTGTGTGTGTGTGAGAGTTGTGTGTGAAAGAGTTGCGTGTGTGTGTGTGTGTGACAATGTTGTGTGTGTGTGTGCGTGAAAGAGTTGTGTGTGTGTGACAAAGCTGTGTGTGGGAAAGAGCTGTGCGTGTGTGTGTGTGTGTGTGACAAAGTTGTGTATGTTAGAGAGAGTTGTGTGTGAAAGAGTTGTGTGTGTGTGTGACAATGTTGTGTGTGCGTGAAAGAGTTGTGTGTGACAAAGCTGTGTGTGTGGGAAACAGCTGTGTGTGTGTGTGTGACAAGGTTGTGTGTGTGAGAGAGAGTTGTGTGTGAAAGAGTTGTGTGTGTGTGTGTGTGACAATGTTGTGTGTGCGTGTGCGTGAAAGAGTTGTGTGTGACAAAGCTGTGTGTGTGAGAGAGTGTTGTGTGTGTGTGAAAGAGTTGTGTGTGTGTGTGTCTGTGACAATGTGACAATGTTGTGTGTGTGTGTGCGCGTGAAAGAGTTGTGTGTGTGTGTGACAAAGCTGTGTGGGAAAGAGCTCTGTGTGTGTGTGTGTGTGACAAAGTTGTGTGTGCGAGAGAGTTGTGTGTGAAAGAGTTGTGTGTGTGTGACAAAGTTGTGTGTGTGTGTGCGTGAAAGAGTTGTGTGTGTGTGTGTGACAAAGCTGTGTGTGGGAAAGAGCTGTGTGTGTGTGTGACAAAGTTGTGTGTGTGAGAGAGTTGTGTGACCAAGTCCGTGTGTGACAATGTTTTTTTGTGTGATAGAGGCGGGGGCGGAGGAGGCGGAGGAGGTGGACGGGAGTGCACAACCAAAAACAAGAAGCCCACACAAAGATGTGGAGAAAACGATGCTCGCATGGAGACCAGAGAAAAGGGCATTAAGACGGACCTGAAACTGTGGCTGACTGGGCGTACATGCGAAGCAAAGACTTGGGGTAACTGGTTACAATTGGTTACTTGGGGTAATTGAACATTCGCCTAACATTCGCCTTTCTTACAGCCCCGGGGTTGAAAGTGTCCAGTTCTCCGAGCTGCTCTGGTGTCCTTGGTGCCGTGAACACGACATTCAAATGCAGATCCTGAGTGCAAAGCGGATAAAGCGGTCATTGGTCAGTCTTTCAGAGGAGAAATTAAGGACTTTGGAAGCCATTGGATGCTGTTGATATTGGCAACCAGGCAGGTTCTCGACACACCAAACGTGGGTGTCATGAGTGCTGAGTCTGCTAAGTATTCACCCTTTTTTGGTCAAATGATTGCCCCAAGCAGATGTGCTTAACCCCATGCTCTCCACTGCAGATGCGTCATGATAATCTACAGAAGCGGTAGCAACACAATGCAAACCAATGCAAAACAGCGCTCTTAGAGTGTTCATTATGAATTATGATCACTATGTTCGTTCCAATCTGTCAAATCTGTGTCAAATCTGGCAAGTTGGTCAAAGTTGGTCAAGTTCACTGCCAAGTTTCAACCTGCTTCCGGGTGAAGACCTTTTGAAGTTCAATTCCATCCTTCGGCGTCACAGGAGGTGGGCGTCAAAAACGTGGAACGGTGCACCCGTCTCAACCCCTCTCAACCCGTCTCAATCCGTCTCAATCTTTTTTAACCCGTTCCAACCTGTTCCCTTGCTGTCCTCGACCCAGGTACATCCGACAGACAGGTGAACATCGTTTTGCTTCATGCGATCAGCCGCTGCCTGAGGCGCAGAGGTCATAATGGTCATACGATGGGTCATACCATGTCATATAGCCACCCATGCCCCGTTTCTGTTTCTGTGTTCCAATGTGACGTCTTAAGGTTTCTTCAAAGTTCCAATCAGCTTCGACTTCGACCATCACTTCGATCAACCGGGTACCTCCATTTTCGGAACATACGGATCCAACGGATCCGATACATTGTATGGCAAGGTCTCGATGATCTGAAACCCTGATGCAACAGCCTGACAGGGCGTAGCGCAGAAGAGAACAACTGGCTCCAAAAGCTCACAGCTCTCAGCTCTGGTCCAAAAATCCTACGAGAGACCAAGAAACTTCGGCAACTGAGCTTTTTTTGCGTGAAGCCTATGGTTTGGACACCATCGTTGGTATATGTTGGTATATGTTGGTATGTTGTTTGTGTGCTTGGGATGTGGAGGTGTGCGTTGGGGTTGGGTGGGATGCAATGACGTACTGTCGCTTTGTGGCACCATTGGTAGCAGCGCCATGGTAAGCTTTGTGGCACCCTCTATTTTGCCACACTTGCCACACTTGCCACATGCAGTGAATGCTTCACTGACATCAAGCCAATGTCAGTGATCACGCGCTGCTAGCAAAGACACGGGTAGCAACTTGTTACAAAGACACAGCCTACGCCTCTGACGCTGTGGTTTCGCAACAAAGATATCATGAACTGGGACTTGCTGTTGTGACTATATGTTGATGTCCCAGTATTGGCGACAATGAGATGCAAAACTACTGGAATTGAGACACAAAGGAACACTCATAAAGTGTAAAAATGCTGCAAAATGCAGCATTGCAAAACCAAGGTGGGTGGAAACACAAAAAGTTACTGCCACATTCAATTTCCAACCCGCCAGGATGTTCATGAGATGTGGATCGTCAAGTGGTATATTGGGGCAAAAGGTTTCTTGACATGTCTAGTTGTCCTATATTGTCTTGCAGCTCTATTGCAACGAAACAATCCGAAATAATACGACACATCTCACTCGCTCTCTCTTTCTCTCTCTCGCACCCTGCCTGGCTCATTGCCTGTCCACATGTGTAGTCCGTAATTTCATTCTCCACATTGCGGAAAAACACAATCTTCCGACCTCAGAATCCCAGCCCGGCAAAGCCCAGTGCCCTTTATTTCGGTGACCTTTTCGATGACCGGGACCCGGCCCCAGTCGCCCCGAACGCCAAGGAACTGTTCCCACCCATAGCGTCTGGGACAGAGGCAGGAGTGTCCAGCCTCTTCGACACCTGGAATGGGAGAGTACCACCGGGCATTCTTTGTATCCCATAGGTGTCTGTATGAACATTCATTCATACAAGTACTTACTGTAGTCATTAATATATGTATACATGTATACATGCATTTTATATATATATATACATATATGTTGTATATCTACATATATATATACAATAAGTATAAATACAGATTATGTATACACACACACATATTCTATATATATATATACATATCATATATATATATATACATATCATATATATATATATACATATCATATATACACATACTATATATATATATATCATATATAGATAGATACTATATATATACTATATATATATATACACTATATATGTATACTATATATATATATATACATGTTACATACATACATAATATATATATATATACATATTCTAATATGGGATATGCAATTTCTGCACGTCTCTTGATGTGTTTCGCACCGTTTAGCTATGTTTACTTGCATATGCAAACACAATGATTAGTCAAAGGTGTGCTTCTGAAATCCTGGAGAATCTCGCGACGAGGAACAAAGTTGAAGATGTTCTCCACATAGTTCGTAGTTTCAATCGGGATCTTAGGACAGGACAGAGTTGGAAGACTGCTGTAGTCACGGGTCCAAGGGGCAAAAAGCTGTAGACCGTCACGAAGCAGAACCAAAAAAGTCCAGGAGAGTGGGAATGACATTGGAATGACTGGGATTCAGACACCAAAGGCGTAAATCGAACGTGGCTTGGGTTGGCCATCTGCGTCAGGGCCGCCATACCAGGATGGAACGCCTGCGCCCAGTGAGACTTCCGACAGCTTTTGGAGTCAAAATTTCACAGTGACTAAAGCACACTAAAGTTATCTGATAGGCTGAGTTCTGAAGCCTTGAGAAGTTGATGACAGCACTATTTTGGGGGTGCCCAGGGTACCCCCTCCAAGGATTTATGAATCCGGGGCTAACATTACCTATCATTCTCTTGATTAAGATCCTGCATCGCATGAATTGACACAATGTTTTTGGGGACATGCATCGCGTGCACTATCAATTTGATTTGGCCTCCTGTGCAGTGGAGCAGGACTTTGGAAATGCTTTCCTGCAGCTGAGTTTGTAGGGACAACTATGATGCGAATCACTTGATGTGGAAGCACTGAAAAGATCGAAAGTCTTGCCCATTGCAAAAAAAACACCTTTTTCAAAATCCAGATTTTAAGTTTTTCCCATATGTTAGCAAAATGACTGTAGGTAATCATTCTGCAGCAAGGAAGGCTTCCTCTGCCCCAATCGATTTTTGTGTTCTTATTTTCGAACGCAGCAGTTTAGCTGCAGACAAATCGTTTGGACCGGCGAAAGAGTTGCCATATCTTGCAGCAAGGCCCACTGACATCTGACACAGTGCATCCCAGTCCTCTTTCATCTCTGAGTTGACTGCAACCACGTGTCCATAGTAGGTGCTCACCTTGGGCCCAGTTGCAAAACGTTGTCTAACACCTTCGTCTAAGACGTTGCCTCGTCCAAAAGTGTCGTATTCGTCCTATTCACTACGTTGCTCACGAGTTCTTTGATTGGACACTGGGCTGCCCTGCCATAGCTTGCACTGGGTCGGTGAGTCTGTTGATGAAATTGCTGGTCTGAGCAGCGGGGCCAAACTTGAGGCCAAAAGGACAAAAGCCATATATGTAACATTATGTAACGGTATCAGCTACTTATCTTAGGCAAAGAGACTGGAAAGGATAGAGAGAAGGGGCATGAGTCGGTCTTTCCACGCAGCTGGAAAGGAAGGTGACGGAGTGGAGCGGCGGTGGTGAAGCAAAAGCAGGCATTTCCGTAGATGAGTGTCGATATGATAAGATTATGTTATGCGTCATCGCTGCAGTGGTGGCACACTTCCCCGCGGGCGTTTATACAGGTGGGTGTCCGCAGAAAGGAGATGTGATTCCAAGCAAAAAAACGTATGTGTCTGTTATATCTAGTATAATCTATTATATAATTATATCATATTATATCTATATATATATATACATATACACATAATTACGGATCCAACTATGTTGCGATTCCAGGTCGTGCGCATGGATGGATCAACAGCCGCAGCGCCAACAAGGAGGCGGAACACACTTTGTCAAGAGGGGGCGCAGGGCTTCTTTGGCCGTGCCTGCTACATCTGTGAGGAGAACAAGACTGGAATTGGCGCAGGCGGGCTTTGTTCCGTCTCAATACAGGTGACATCCCTGCCATGATCAAACCTCAAATGCCTGGCACAAGTGCAGAAAGGCACATGCTGAAGCAACTGTAGATTTGGAAACCTGAATAGGCACTGAATAGGTGAGAGATGGTGAGAGATGGTGAGAGGCAGGAAACCGCAGGAAACATCTCGTTGTCTGGAGATAACTGGCTTCAAGGTAGAGCAGCGAGACATTGGTGATGTCCCGATATTGCTTCGAAAATCTACACACGGTGACAGTCGCTATTGCCTAATTCAATACAACGCTGTCGGATGCTGAAGGGCTGGAAATAGATAAAACGCAGAGGCGGAAGAAAAAACAAACTGAAAGATTTACATATGTATGTGCATACAGTAGGTAGATAGATAGATAGAAAGACAGAAAGACAGAAAGGCCATGTATAGGTTGATAGAACATGCATGGGTAGATAGGGTGATAGGGCAGTCAAAGATAGAGTTGTCAGAGATAGATAGAGCAGCTATAGATGGATATAGATAGATAGAGCAGTTGAACGGAGATAGAGCAGTTACAGATTGATAGAGCGGTTTTTGATCGATCGATAGACAGATAGACAGATAGACAGATAGCGCAGATAGACGGATAGACAGATAGACAGATAGATGGATGGATGGATGGATAGATAGATAGATAGGCTATACATAGATGGAGCGTATATGGATGGATAGAGCAGTCCCAGATAGAGCAGTTAAAGATAGGATAGCATATGACAGGATAGGATAGATAGATAGGGTAGGGTAGGATGCATAGGATAGATGGGATATGATGGGATAGATAGGATAGATAAGAAATAAGACAAATAGGATAGCTAGGATGAGTAGGATGAGTAGGATGCGATGGGATGGGATTGGATGGGATGGCATGGGATAGGATGGTGCGATGGTAAAGGATAGATAGAACAGGACAGGCTGGGACTCGTATTGTCTATATCATGCAAACATTTACGGGGAGGGAGGGGGGCCGGGTGGGGGTCCCGAAGCCTACATCAGATGTTACGGGAGCTAACTCCAGCTAGCAAGCTAGCTGCAGCTAGCTTGTGTGAAATCCAAAGAATGACCCTTTTGGATGCCTTCTTCACATTTCTTCACTTTGAATTTGTGAGGAAAGACCCAAATGCGGCCAAATGCGCCTCTGCTCTTGCAATCTGATTGTTGGGTTCGCCATTCTGAGTGGTATTTTTCCAAATCAGCTCCACCTTCAGAAAAATACCTGGGCTCGTGATCTTGACTTGGAACGACGTGAAAGGACACAGAAAAAACAAAAGGCAGTGCCAAGCCTATCATCATTCGGGGGACCGTTCCGGGGACCATTCCGGGGACCATTCTGGAGACCACTCCGACCCATTTGTGTCTGACATTCCTGTTTTCTCCCCTGGTGTCTGACGTCTCAGAAAGTGCATGTCAGGTGCCATTTCGAGTTTTCATGCCGCCTGCCGCATTGACCTTGTCTTGCCACCATTGCAGGCCCTGGGAAATGTTGCGGCCTACAGGAGCTCACAAACACAATGTACAGCTCAAGTGCAATCACAAAGTCTCTCAAGGATCACTTCAGTGTTTGTCTCTTGACATTTCGTTTCAACACGGGCTTGGAGCTATCTTTGTGCATTGACCAATCTCTACCAGGCGACAATATCCTGGGGAGGTGGAACTTGCATCTGATTCACGCATGTTTCTTAATGTCAAAAGAAGAGGCTGGTTCATCTACAGTACCAACGTTATGGCCCAGTACCCAAACTGCAAGGCGATCCGTTCATTTTGTGACTGTCAATCAAGACTCAAGCTGGACAAACTGAGGGACCATGGCACCAGCCTTCTTCAGTATCAGGTGAAATGACACCAATCCTCATAACAGCAAGGTTCGTGACAGTAATGGGAAGACCACCATGGAAGACCGTTGGACCAGTCACACAACTTGTTACACAACTTTACCATTGGGAAGACTCGGGAAGGCTCGGGAAGACCGCGCAGCTTTGCGGCAGAGCATCCGGAAAACGGGCGGTTCTTCACACTGGGTCGCATTGCATGAGAGCCTCTCTTCCCAGGTGGGTGCTGGGAAATATATACCTCAGATCGGTAGCACGGCCAAGGTCTCCTAGCATTTTGTCGCCGTGTTTTGAAGCATTTTGAACCATTGACTTGGCAGCACTTTGTTGTGACCAGCACTTCAAAGGAGAAGTGACTGAGTAGTGGCATGTCATGTCAGGTTGTGTGACATGGTGCGACATTTTTGAAATGCAACCTGGTGTGACACATGCACAGTCCAGGCACAACTCTCTGCCACCAAGAAACTCGACTGTGCCGATTCTGGGGGCAACACAGCAACTTGGCCCGTCGGTGGCAGCATTTGCACAATAGCGGCCTCATGCCCGACATTCCTCAGAAGCAAAGAAACTGAGATTTTTTCAAAACGCCTGCTTACGGCAGAGTTGCTCTAAAAATGTGTGAATACAAATATCAATAGATAGGGTTTTTTTGGTATCTGTATATGTAGTCTGTACTACGTGCTAGAGCACATCATCGTGTCATAATATGTCTGTACCCGTGTGCGTGTGTGTGTGTGTGTCTAAATTATGTATGTATGTATATATATATATATGTTTGTGTTATAGTACATTACGTAGAATTACATATTCCAGCACTAGTGTTCTATCCAATGCATGGCTGGGTCAAACTGCCTTGTTTCAGCTCAAGTTGCATCAGGGCAAAATGCAAAACATTCCATCTGATGCTCCAAGCATCTGGTTGTATCGGCTGAAGCGAACTCTCCCATACATGGTATCTTCCTGGCTGCTCAGCCCTTTGGGATGCTTCAAGCCGCTAGGTCTGGTTCTGCAGGAAAAATGTGAGAACAGGCTGCGAAAAGTGTTTGATTAATTTTGATCATCATCTTGCTTTTCGGGGACGTGGCATAAAGATATCGTGCAGCACCATTATGTTGGCTGCTGGGCTGCAGCAAACAAGAAAGAATCACATCAAACAGTATACCAACAAACCACCAGTCAATCACGTAGAGACATAGTAAGAACCGTTCAGTAAAGCCAGGAATGCGCACACCATTCAGATGCCAAAAACTGTTCAAGTTACTGTTCAAGCTAGGGCCTTGCAGATTGAAAGACTGACCAGCATTCTGTTGCGTCAACATAAAACCAGCGTGTTTGTCGTAGGCCATTGTCACAGTCAGTAGACGAACACTTGGTAAACCCCAAATAAACCCTAGAACAAACCTTTTACGAAACCCTGAGTTAACCCCAACCAACCCCAAAACCAACCCCAAACAGATCCTAACACACCCTGCAACAACCCTGAACCAACCCCAAAGAAACCTGAACCAATCCTAAAACAAAACTGAAACACTAAACCAACCTAAAACCAACCCAAAATAAACTCTAAAGTAACTCTAAAGAAACCCCAAACCAACCCTAAGTAAACCCCAAATAAACCTTAAAACAAACCTTGACGAAACCTTGAATTGATCGCAAGCCAACCCTAAATATAACCGAAATATACCCTAAAACAACCCTGAATCAAGCCAAACAAAATCCTAAATTAACCATGAACCAACACTGGAAACCTAACAAGGGCCCCAATCCATCACCCCTTGCTACTAGTGACTATGTCAAAAGGGTGACTGACCCCGACATCGGGAGTGACTGACTCAGGATGTGCTGACTCTTGCAGTGGGTGACAAACTCCGTCTACTCTCAGTTGGTCGTAACATGTCGTAACTTCTAGTGACGCAGCCAGACTCAGCCAGACTCAGCCAGACTCAGCCAGGTAACGTCGAAGTCCCGAATCATCAAGCGAAGCCTCTCCTCAAAGCAGTCGGTACCTCGAGACAGTTTTTGTATGTCGGCCATGCCGGCTGGCAATTTCTATGACTCCATATCTGTTTGACACCTCAACAGCACTGTCAGAAATAGTGACACTCCGTTCCAGACATCGAACCGACCTGCAAACATGTCACCTGAACATAAACCACATTGAAATACATTGAAGATCGAAAATTGTTTTCTCCTTCTGCAATGGGCCGGAACCTAAGGCTGGCTTAGGAGTTCAAACTCTGCATGATCCAAGAATTCCGACCTGAACACGAATTCATCGAAGAGTTGGCTTCCGGGAAAGTGTCGATGACTACCTGCGAAAGCGCCCATGTCCAAGTCTATCAAAATGAGCAGTTTCTGACTATCAAAGTTGATGCATTCAACCCATTTCAAGCCAGTAGCTCGGTGCCCTTCAATCCAAACAGTCACCGCTCACACTGTAAGAGCGGGACCTTGTTAATCGCTCGCTCAAGGATAATACCGGCGGTGGTACAAGAGGCAAGCAGGTAGTCTGGGTATCGGCTATTGTTGGCATAAAACTCCGCAGCGAAAGTGCTCGTATTGCCCACAGAAGAGTAGTCCGGAAAATTCCTGAGCAGCAAATTTGGCCATGACAACCCTTTGGCAGCATTCCTGTGAATTCCATGTTCATTTGTGATAGAAACAGACTGCGAATCGAATACTCGGCACTGGCAATGCAAATGATTCCAAATTGCCGTGACTCTCTGGAGCTCTTAGGGTTCAGCCCGTTTACACAATATGCCAATACACAAACACAATAAATACATGGGCACTCTCATAGCTACGCTGATAAGTCGAACCCTCAGCTACAAGTTACATAGTCACACTCAATCGACAATTGCTTTACTTCCTGCGATCCCTACTGTGTCACAAATATCCAGACATATACTTTGCGGCATATATTGCAACTTATCTATTATATATATATATATATATACATACAGTATGTTCAAACGCTTATTCTGACATATCTTCTCACACGTATTCTGACAGTCTTGCGACATGTATTGTGGGATTCATCCCGACATATATTCTTACTTATCTTGAAGCAATTTCTCTGACACTTATTCTGACAGTTTCTCTGGCATGTATTCTCTGATAGATCTTTTGCCATATATTCTGCCAAACTATCTGACATACATATATATATATATATTATTCTTACCGTTTCTTGACATTTGTTTTGGCAAATTATCTGCCATATATTCTGACAGTTTTGCTGAAAAATGTGTTTGTCCAAAACTGGTGGATCAACATTTTTTTACAGGGGAGAAGATGATAAACCGCTGGAATGTGCTATGCCCTGCTTTCAGGCAAGCCCATGTGTTCTGGAGATGAATCAATCAAAATAGAAGTTTTACATCTATTCAGATGTTTCACACACTTGCTCATAACAATGTTTCGAATTGGTATGCTGGAGTGTATCAAACATTCAATCTGCGAACGCGAATGCGCTCATGGGACCCTAATCATTGCCCTTTGGATGCAGCTACACTCTTGCAATCGCTGTGTGTCATGAGGTCATGAAGTTCCACTCTGTCACCGCCAGGGCCAGGATGCTGTGTATGGTGCCATTGCGATGGTGACAGCACATAGTCTCCAAGCGATTGGCCAAAGTCATCGCGAGGAAAAGTTGAGTCCCACACCGGATTCGTTGGCCTCAGAAAGTTCTTGGAGATCACCGAGCAGTGCACACAGTGTGACAATATGTGACACATATTCTAGATATGTCTAGATTATAGAAAGATAGGATGAGACAAACCTTGCGTAAACACCTGCTCTGCGCTCATTGGACAGAGCAGGGTGAATCATGCAAAATAAATGCATGGTGTGACACGGTGACATGCACTTGTGAAATTTGTCCAGGGGCGACACTGCGATTCGTCGCTTGTCAGCATTGAAAAAGCCAAGAAACGCGATGGTAATGATATTTGCAAGGAGGTCTAGACGTTGGTCAACGATCTCCTCACAAATTGCGTCACTGACTGATGATGGATTTTGCAGATGCTTTGTACAAGGGACACATGTCTTGTTGGTTCACTCTTGTTTCCTGCTATGTAGGCACCTCCTGCATATGTAACAGAATAGGCTGAGAGAAGGCTGAGAAAGTAGATTTGGCAAAGGGTCTTGACGAGAGATCAAAGAGATAGGACCGAATAACAAACATAACAAATACATCTAATATCTGAAAGAAATGTCTTCGATGTTTTCTTTTCCACCTTTCCACGATTCTTCGCTCCTGCTGCAATCTCAAACCATCGTTGAGCCACGTGCAGCCCATCAGAAATTTCGTCGGAGAGTTCTCAGCATACGAGGCAAAATCTCCCCCTGTGCTGTATCCTGAACATTCCCAATGTTTGTACAAAATTGCTAGCGAATCCTGGTCTTTCGGGTGTGTTTGCTCTCTGTGAAACACACTTGTGAAAGATCCCTCTTGCCTGCTGAAACTCATCTGCCTACATTTAGATGATAAATCTCCACTTGTTGCAACTTCGTCCTAAACCTTGTCAGCTGGAGAACCAGACCGGTTTCTGCACCAAATGGCAATGACCCTCCCCAGAGCCTTCAATGCAGCCACCCCTGCAGGCAGGGCTGTCTCATAGTCTGCGTCGGTGAAGTCAAAGATCTCGTTGGGATCAACTTCCTTGGCCCCGATCTCGTGGGTACAGCCGTCAGGGTTTTAGTGAGATGATATTCACGGCTTCAAGATGCTTCAAGGCACTCTAAACATATCTAAACTGCAATGTGTCACGCTAAATGCGCGACAGCCATGACTGAAATGTAGCATAAAAGTGGAAGTCTACATTAGACTCAGACATTGTATCTTAGTCGATATGTTAGTCGATACTTCAGTTGACTTGTCAGTCGACTTGAGGTACGCGCCCCTCGGTCGGCCCGAATCGGCCCGAAACAGCGAGCGAAATTGATGCCGCCTGATTTCAGCCTGGTAATGCCGCCTGGTATCCATCCCTGCTTCCTTTGCTCGAATGATGGACTCTCCGCATGTGAAATCTGCAAAGGCATTGCCTACAGGACAGGTCAAAATGGCTCAGAATGGCTCAGAATGGCTTCTTTAAAATGTCTTTAAAAGAATAGTGCAGGCCTCTAAGACATCCCTTGGTGTTGAATTATAGTGTTGTCACGTGCTTAGTGGTTGGCCGGTTGGCCTTGCTTGAGAATGTCCACTACTTTCCAATGCTGTGTCCACAGTGTCTACCACCCATTCAAACATAAATAGAAGCATATATAAACATTCTATTAATTTCTACTACCAGTGCTTTTGAAGTGTTCCCAGGCAAAGTCAAAAGCGCCATAGTCTCAATCTTTCGTCAGCAGGTTCTACAACTTGCAGCTTGCAACGCATGAGGGCTTGCCTGTGTTCCTGAAGAAAGCAATTCTTTTGCTGGGCAGCCGCTTGCCAAAACTCATGATGTGCCTTGGGTCTTCCCGTTCATGCCACTGTGACAAATCCCTGGTTCTTTCGAAGCTACATTTCACGAGTTTGCGGAGTGTCGGAGTGGATGTCATTGTTTGTACTGATCACATTGATCATTGTGTATGTGTGTCTGTATATGTCACCAATGTGTGTAGGTGTATCTTCTACTAGACCTGGATGGTTTTGACTGTTCGACAGCAACCAAAGGCAAACAACAAATAAACGGTTTTAACATGTTTTAACCCTCAACCTTTGGACCCTCAGAGCACATCGGAAAGCAAGCTGAAAATCCCCTCGGCACATCTCAGCACAGTAGGATCCGTGCTGGAAAATTCCAGTACCATAGTCACTGGATGGCACCATGACGCCAAACTGAAAGCCTAAGTCGAAGATAGTCCAAGGGGATCCAAGGGGCCCGTAGGATTCAGCTTCGCTAGGACTCCAGATGACTTCCAGACTCTGCAACAGCTTAATTACTGCAACGCGATTTCAACAAGCGGTAGATCCACGACGCAAGACATCTGTGATGACATCTGTGACTTACCTTGTGACTGACCTTGTGCAAATACGCCAAGAATTGCCAAGAATTGCCAAGAATTGCCAAGAATTGCCAAGAGCCAAGAGACTCCACCTTGGCACACCAAGCGCTTCCAGGCCGTACATGCTTGGAGTACCACCAGAGCAATGCATCAACACAGTCTCAATCCGGTTCCTGCAGGGCGACATCTCACGACATTGACATCTCAGGTCTTCGAAGCCGGCGAACAGTCAAAGTTGTGGTAGGAGCGTGAAATCATCGAAATGTATCAAAATGTGGATTGAAGTGTGTCTTGCAAATGATGGAAACATCGGCAAGACATGGCAAGACCTTCTAAAAAATGATCCAAACTGGTCGAAAAATGCTGCCGAAGATCTGAGCCATCACATCGTTCACGGCCACGTTGAACTGCTGAAACGTATTCACCATGGCGTGCACATGCTCTGGAACACCTGTCGCAGGATGTCGCAATATGTCGAAGTGAACACAAAGTGCTCACATCATCTATCAATCATCATCTCTGATCTACTCTCTACATCCCAAACATGCCAGCCATTCATAGCCATTCACATAACTCATCATGCCAAGATCCAAACGGGACATGGAGAATCTTGTTGATTCTTCTGTCCAAGCCAAGACACCGTTTGAAAAGTCCAGGATTTTCCTCGGCTCAAAATGTTCAATTCAGATGGAATCTTTCCTTGCAAACTGGGAGTCATCCTGCAATCGATTGGTTTCCGAATTTGCCAAGTTTCTGCGCAGCTTCTGTTGAAGTAGAAGCGACCGTCGTGATCAGCTCCACCTGCAGAATTGGTGTTGCAACAGAATATATTAAATAAATCAAAATCAATGTACTTAAATCAGGTTTAAATAACTTAAATATGTTAAACATCATTTGAATCTTCATAGCTTGCGCCTCCATGACGATCGAAGGGTTATCATTGGTGCGAAGTCCTGTGCCAGGAAGGTGCGACACCATGTGACGCACAGGACGTGGTTTCTACGCTGAGGCCCCTGTCAGAGAACCAATTATCACTTCCATGCAAACTGCCAGCAGAGGGAATCAACGCTCACGTCCTCCATTTTCGTTGACTTTGTTGCCTGGGTCGGCAAACGCAAAATCAAACAAAGGAGATTCAAAAAAGAGATTCGAAAAAGAGATTCAAAAGAGTGCCTTCCACCATTTCCACCAAGGAACGCCACCAAATCAGGCCATCTAAGAAGGTTTGGCCAAGACCTCCTGAGACTGTCACAACTCCTCGGCCGGGTCAGCCATTGCTATGGCATGTCTTTCTTCCTCTGCACACAGTTCCCTTTTATGCGTTCGTCAAAGTGAATTCACAGCGCTGCCATGTTGCCAATTTTGAAGACATTCGCCGATCTGATCACTCTGGCGTTTATGAGCAGAGCAAGAAGGATTGCCTCAGTTATTCAAGAGAATGCTCCTGGGTCTGAAGAAACTCGCCCAGCCGAAGAAGTTTAATCACACTCAGAGTTTCATCTCATATTGGTATTCTTGCTCCATCACATCTCTTCTGCCAAACGGCCTTAAGGGAAAGCATGTGAGCTTCACGTCACATCAAACGTGCAAAATGCACGAGCGCCCCAGTGTGATATGTCTCCGCAATGCCGTAATGTCACATATTGTATGAACTTCTCTACGATATAGAATTTCATTGAATTTCTGTATATATTCTAAACTAATTCTGTATCAAGTTGTGCACGGTCTGCTTTAGAATTCTGGCAACACCATAGCGGCACCCGATGCTCTCGCAGCGTTGACCAGCCCTGGAAAACATGTGTTCAGAAGCCTGCTATGCAGGTCCGAAGAGCTTTGAGCAATGGTGAACAGTGGCGAGCGACTCTCTTCCAGACTTCAGACCAAAAGGTAGAGAAGATGCATGGATTGATCTACAAATAAGTTTCTGCAAAATGTTGGGGTTTCGAGTCTCTGGGTGCTTTCGTCAAATGTTCCAGAATGTCTTGGTTGCTTCCAATCGTCTACAGTTTCTGGAAATTACAGCAAACGCATTTTTTGTTCTGAGCGCATCTTCAACTTCTCCGCAGGCGAAGTTATCCGCGACTTGAGAGTCACCTAAAATCCACTGGTCAATCATATGGGTTTGTCCAAAATGAACATCCTTAAAATTGCATAAAATGGTCACTTTAGTCGGGGAAAACTAGTTTTCAGGGACATCTGATTATTCCCATTCCTTTTTTGGGGATTATATACATGATATTGAATAATACTGTATGGCATATATAACGAATGACCATGAAAGGAGGGCGCCACAGTTTTAGACACATGCACACACATCATGACATATCATGACATTCATAATGACATTCATAATGACATACCTGTAACAGTAATAGTATCAAAATTTCGGACACAAATCTGAGACCACAGCCGGCGCCCGCGTTTCTGGTGGTTCGTCTCAACCTGGGAAAGAACGTTGGACCTTATGGCCTTACCATTTTTTGGAGAATGTCAACCGTCTCATATGTGCCGCGCGTAAGTGTGTTGAAAACACAATGTCGAGCTCTGATGCTGTGTTTTACTTGAGCCAAAAGTAGCATCGGGCTCACACTAAACCCCTGGATCTTTACACTGGACATGAGGGTTATATATAGTCTTTACATGTCTTCACTCCCACTCTCTTGAAGACTGGCGTCTGTTCACTCGCAAAGACCGCAAAGAGCTATCCTCCTGCTCTCAGTTCTTCTTCGGCTAGAGGTAGCGGAGTTTGGCCAGGGCCTTCACTTGAGTAGATTCAGCTGGCCTTTGCTCTGATTTGTCAGATACACGTACCCTGACTTCAGGATACTTCAGGTGCATTTGGGTGCCAGGCACCGATTTCATCCGGACAGCTGATGGATGTTCTTTGCCTGGAACACGCTCAACTTTGAGGCGGTTTTGGGCTACTCTTTCTTGCAGCCGAAAGTATCGGGTTTGGATACGGCGCGCTTTACCAAGTCCAACACGGTTGACTGTACCTTTTTTGCAGCGCTTGAGTCTGACTCGATCGTGACTGCTGCATCGACATCTCGTCAGCCAGTAGGGATTGAATAATTGATTCTCCTGTGGATAGTGCAATAGTTGATTGCACATTCGAACCATGCTTCAGAACACGTCGCCCATAGTAGGCTATCTTGCCTGCGGTCGATTTCCTTGTCACTGTGTCTCCTGCGTGGTCACTAGGTGCCCTTTATGAACACCTGGGCGAAGTCTGGGTATCTGATCAAGTATCTGATCAATCACTTTAGATCTGTCAAGCTCGTCACGCGAGGTTCTTGACTGCATGGCCAATGTCTGGCCTGTCTTGTGATAGGTATGCTGCCCGCACTACTGCGGATCTAAACTCTGACGCAGCTTCCTTTGGAAGCAAAAGGCTCCTCGTTTCAAGAGCCTGTTGGTCTGCAGATTTCTTTACATCTGGACTTTCTACGCTTTTCGCTTTCAATATACCGAAACTCTGGATCAGCAGGTCCACATGCCTCCGATCAGGTTCGATCCACACTGCTGGTCTTCCTTCAGGATCAAGAACAAGGAAGTGGATTTCCTTCTTGTCCTCAGGCTGATCGTGGATGACTCCGAGACATGTTGGCTCGTACGACTTTCTAAGCAACCATTCCAGTTATATTGTTGGAGATCCTTTTGGTCTTCCAAGACCAACAATCGCCGCCATGCACCAAGACACGCACATTGTGTTGCGGGTGGTAAAATGACGGAGGCACGCATGTTCTGCGAGGATTCCTGAGTATAGTGAAACTGCCACATGTTCGGCACATCTCGCGTTCCGTACATCGATTTTTGCAATAAGCCGCGCATTTTGCCTCCCTCAGCTCTTGGTTCTTCACTGGGGAGCTCCATGTAGACCCTGTGCTTTGGAAAGTCCCAGCTTCAACCTTTCGCCGTGGATCAACCGCTGTTTGGTCGCCCACAGTGAGCACAGCAACCTCATTGCTTCGAGGGGTGGCGTGCTTGAGAACAAAAGGTTGGCGGGTACCTAGTCTTCAGGTCATTTGGCGGCTTTGATGTCTTTGACCACCAGTCTGCTCCGAAAATTCGGGTGACTTGGGTCACCTTTGTTCGTATCAAGCCACCTGGTCTTGATACAGGGTTTCCCTGTCTCTTGGAAGCATTGACCGGCACTGGCAAGTATACTTCCTGTTTGTGAAGATACTGCATCTCTACCCATCTGGCCTTTTTCGACTTTATCTTTTGTTTGCTGTTTTGTGAAGATACTGCATCTCTTCCGATTTCGACTTCATCTTTTGGACATACGGTTGGAATTTCTGGACCTTTCCCTGAGCTGTAGGCGTCGACAGGGGTTCAGCTCACCTCTGTCTTCCAACTCTTCCTTTAGGCATTTGAGCACAGCTCGTACCAGCTGCGGCAGGTACTTTGCGGCTTGCTGGGCTACGCAGGTGGATGTGTGTGTGCCATGGTGCTTCTCCTGTCTTGTTTGCGCCTTCGGTTTCTAGGAGCTCTGACTGCTTGACCTGGATGATTTGTCATCCACCCAGTTTCCTTGCGAACATAACCTTTGCTTTGCAGATCAGGCCTCGCACCACTCGTACATCATCCCTTTGGGATATGCGCTCCACCCTTTCCTCTTTCCAACTCGTTGCGCCTGACAATGCTTCGTGGGGAAAATAGCGGCCTTCTTGAATCTGCTTCTCATGCGCATCGCAGGATGTGTGAAGATGTGAAGATGATGAAGTGCTTCCTTCATTCTCTTCTCTCTGGTCTCTGGCGGAATTGTATTCCAGCTGATTGCTTGCAATTTTGAAAACAAATGGCACGGCGGACTCCCTGCAATCAACAGGGGCTCATCTTGGTCAATCAGCTTGAAAAGCTCTTGTACGTCCCCTGGCTTGTTCAAGTTCCAATACTCACCATTTGCCTTTGCCTCGCACAAGTCCACAGCAAAACCTGGCCTTAGCCTGTACTGCTGTGCCAATGCTGTGAATCTCTTTCGTGAATAAATTTCAGCAATGCCAGTTGCTGCCATTTCGCAACTCAAACTTCCGATGTCTGAAATCTCTTGGGCTGTAACCTCAGTGTTGTTCTTCTGGTATGTTTCAGCCACCAATAACTTGATGATTTCCATTGCTACTGATTTCAACTCTGTCAGAACTGCGCTACGAAGGTCTTGAGCTGCCTCCGGCGTCTCCAGTGCTACTCCTGCACTCTCTCTGGTCCTTTCTTCTAAAGCTTCCGTGCCCTCTTCTGCAGTGCGCTTCACACCTTATGCTGGCGCCGGCTTTGCCTTCGTCAAAGGCGGCGCTGATGCCATTTTCATCTCTCTAATCCTTTTCACTGACTGGAGCTGTCTTTGCCTTTACCTGTATTACCTGTGGTGTGACGTTCGTCTGCACCACCTGCCTCCTCTGATGGTTTTCCTATAAGGTTTCGCGAAGTCTCTGGGAACAATTCCTGTACGTAAAACCAACCAAAAACTGACAAATCGGCCAATTTTTGTGCCCTTTTTTCCCTTTTTCGGACTGAGAAACCACCACAAAAAGGGCACGAATTTGGGAGAGACGTGGGTTTTTGACTGATGAGACCTTTGCGGAAGCTTATAGGTGTTCCTGCAACGTCTTCGACGCTCATGTCTTTCTCACCAGTTGAAACAACTCGCAGCTTTGGCCTCTGGGTGGCCTGTGCCTCTCTTCCCTCGTTTGCATGCGTCTGGAGTTTCTCTGCTCCAGCTCAATCCTTTTCCACCGCCTCCATGATTCTGACTCTAACCGCTAAATGGTCCTCTACAAACCGTGCTCCGGCGGCTGGCTTGGGGCACTCAGCCTGAATCCAGTGCCTCACTTGACACAATCTTGATGTCGTCGTCGTCGTCGTCGTCATCATCGTCATCATCATCGTCGTCGTCGTCGTCATCATCATCATCATCATCATCATGAATGAGCCCGCGCGCCCATGATGCCCTGCATAGCGTCCTTCTTTCAGGACTCCGGTTCCTTCTCGTACTTCTCTGAAGTAAAGTCTTTCTCTAAACCTTTGGCTAGATTTCGCCATTGCTTTCCACTTCGACGGACCTCTGGCGTTCTGCCATCCGTTCCCTTCTTGTACCTGCAAAGCAGGTCTGCTGCCTGCCTCGGCAACCATGCCAGGACCGGGTCTTCATCAGATAGCACCCGTCCTATGCTCTCTTCAAGGCTTGATCTTGTACCCACTGGTTTAGGGAAGCATGATTGCCTTTTTTGTAGAGTCTAGTGTTGGTTCAAAGGGTGCAGCAACTAGAGCAGGACAAGCTTCAAGTAGTTCAGGGCCCCAACCAATGGATGTTGATGCAGTCACCCAATGGATGGCCAGTTTAGTACAGGTTCAAAGTATAGGTCAGGGCAAGGGTACAGAAAAAGGAAAACCAAATGATTCCAAAGGAAAAGGAAACGGTAAAGGAGAAGGGAAAGACAAAAAAGGATCAGGCTCAAGCAACAGTGGCATTGTCTGTCACACTTGTGGCAAGAAAGGCCACAAGGCTGCAGAATTTGCACGGGCTGTGATTCCACCACTCCCCTTTGCCAATTTATGGGAAGACTGTGGAACAGAAGGAGGCTGCAGAATGCTGGAGAAAGAGGCAAGAAACACGTATCGGGGCTAGAACATGGGGAGTCAGCGAAAGATTGTTTGATGTAGGAGCGATAGATGGAAAGGTTTGCACACCAGGCTGCTTCAGCCGTAGAGGAATAAGTGAAATTCAACTTGGATACAGGAGCCATGCAGACGGCAGTCCCAAAAGATTGGGTGGATGACAAAGTCACCGTCACCGGAGCGAGTCAAGTGATTTTCAAGACAGAGTTGGTGCCGGGTGAGGGCAGAGGAACCTTTGAAGGAAGGGTTCGGGGAAAGCTGTATGAGATGCCGTGTCCGAGGAGCCATTGCAGATGTGCGTAAGCCCTTGGTTTCAGCACATAATTGCTAATTGCTTGGGATTCGGTCGGATAGCTGTACTTGGTGAGACGCTTGCGCCCGTGAATTCGAAGGCCGGTAGGGCCATCCAAGGAGTTATCAACTGTTCAAGAGCAGGTGAAGTCAGATTTGGCTGCCAGTGTACCAGGAAAAGGGTGTGTACAACTTCCATCTTAAGAGGAAACGTGAAAAGCGGCAGGTGAGTGCAAACGCCGCAGAAACCGTGACAAAGGAGCTGAATGTAGCTTCCGATGCGCCGGAGGCACGGGCCGCCCCGGCGGAAGGCGTAGGTGAAGAATTGATGGAAGAAGTGGAGGAATCCGAGAGGCCAAAGCTGGTGAAATCTCCAGATACTCCGACACAGGCAGAGATGATGAACATGAGGCCGTGGGCTGTAGTCTATTGGGATTGGTGCCGCCAGTGCATCGCTGGACGAGCAATTGGGCGGCATCACAGAACCAGAACTGAAGAGCAGAGAGCTCGCAACTTAGTGCCAACAATCGTCTTGGACTATATGCGTTCATGTCCCGCAGTGACAAGGACAATGAAAGGCTGAGGCCCATCCTTGTGATGAAGGATGAGAGGGCACAGATGGTCGCAGCGACCTTTGGCGACTCAAAGGGAGAGAAGCCGCCATTGAGCCAGAAGAGTTTGCAGTGCGAGACCGCCAAGGACATGGATTGGCAGAGAATGCAATCCGAGAAGTGAAGAAGCAGATCCGTGTGCTGAGAAGCCGATTTGATATTCATCACTCAACAACTCCCCCACCCTCCGACCTTTCGTATCTCGTCACCAAATCTTCCAGTTGCCCGATTGCTGGCCTCACGGCGGCCCACGTTTTGCACCGCTCTGGATTTAGGATGGCCCGTAGGAGGTTCGCTCGTGGCGGGGTCCTATCTCCTATACAAACCTTCCTATAGGCTGCATAGCCAATACCAGCTCCTCTCCACTTTCTCCAGTACATAGGTGGCACAACACCCGATACAGTCGTTCTCCAACTTTGCTTACGTTTTCAAAATCGGGTTTTGATGGTCGGACAAAGCTTGAAGTCTATGGAAACAACTTCCCAAAACTTTGACATAGTCTGGACCAAAGACTCCCGCAACCAAATTGTTGATTGGCCGAATCCACCTTCTAAAACTTTCTTCTTTGTTGTCAAACACCTCAGGTCTTCCCAATCATTTGGTATCCATGAAGATTTTCATACCCGTGCTATCCCTTTTCAAAGACTGTGCCAACTCACCTATGGACTGAGCTAACGCCTGACCACCTGCCTGACCTAGAGCTATTTGGGATTGCCTAAGTTGTTGGATGGTTTTTGTCAATTCTTGGATTCGTTGCTCCATGTTATCCTTACCAGTGGACAACTATTGCAAGCGCTCCTTTTCACCCCTCGGCAGACGGAGCGTCCGCTCGCTGCGGCTCTCCAAGCCGCTGCAGCGCTGCTTTACACAGCAGGATCAGCCTTGGCCTTCTTCTTGGCCTCGGCCTTTTTCCTTAAGGAACGCTTCGAAGCCCGGCTCTAACTTCCTCTTGGTCGTTGCACGAGGAACAGGCCTCGTCCTGTTCCCACAAGCATTGAACGACCGCTGCTGCCACAGTGCCCTTGTCTCCGGTATCCTGCTGGATCTGTTTCGCTGCCAAGTGCGTCACCTGAAAGAGACTCTCAAGAAAGTAGGCTGAAAGCTGGTGCGTCTCAGCCCACTTGTTGGCTAAGTCCTGGATCTTCCCTTGTGTCTGAGCGCTGTTAGCCCTCGCACTCACTGTCGGGCCAAAAATTCGTTCTTTTGCTTTCGCCTTCGCTTTTGGTTGTGGCTTGGCCTTCGCCCTTGATGACGGATTTGCCTTTGCCACTGAGCAAAATCGAGGTGGATGTCGTGAAATTGACTTCAACCAAATTGAACTCCTTTAAAAGTTCCGTGTCGATCCTTCTCCAAACTCGTCGATCTGCCTTTTCAGTCGACGGTCAACCTTCGCTCCTTGTTTCTCCGCAAGCCTCAATTGTCCTCGGAGGTTGCGATATCGACGGGACTGAGCAGATATTTGGAGCAAGTTTTCTTCACCTCCCCTCCACGCGGACGATTCCACGGCGCGTCCGTCACTTGGCTTTGACTGGGCGGTCTTGGAGAAAGTTCCAACCGCTCTCGTGGATCTGGCCCCGATCCTGGCCCCTCAAGCCATAGACCTGATACGTCTGAGTTGGTTTTTCGGGCTGCTGGATTTGCTGAACCGATTCAAGTCACTGCCGGCCTTCTGCTACCACCAAGAGCATTTGTTGACCTTCAAGTTTCGATCTGAAGGTGGCCACCTGGATAGTTTTGCTGGGGCTTGTAGGATCCGATCTTGGGCTTTGCACTGGGCTTGCAGCGCTCTCTAATATCTTTTGCAGGCCTCTTTTCCTTTTTCCTCCTTCTCTTTTTTTTCGTCTTCTATCTCTACTAGGGCGGCTGAACCAGCCGCTCCCAGTTCCGAGCCTGCGGCTGCAGCAGTCTGAGGAGCGAAACTCGCAATACACCTGAACCTTCCGTGCCTGTGTTCCCTTTGCCTCAACTCGTAGTCAGCGTCAGACTCACCAAGCTCACGCGCTACCATGAAAACACAATGTCGAACTGCGGAGCTCTATTTTACTTGAGCCAAAAGTAACATAGGGCTCACACTCAACCTTGGATCTTTACATTGGACATAAGAGTTATATAGACTGTACATGTATTCATGTACCTGTATGTGCATATGTGCATTCGTATGACCATATGCATATATACATACAAAACCTTATGTAGCAACATCTTAAAAATATTCCATCTTTTGGCTCAATGGACCCTGCTTCAAAAATGTCCACACTGCACTCGCCTCTTGGATGAGCTTGAAGAAGACTGGCCCATCCGCAGCTGAAGCATCTGTGGTTACCCAGCCGACAATCCTTGGCTTCGTCCAGTAGATGCAGGAAATTGGATAAGAAAGATTAGATTGCTCAGATCAGCAAGAACATGATGGATCAGAACCCCTGAACCGCCCCGCTCGAGTGGTTATGGTCCTCCCTCCCCATGGTTTTGCCTGTGGTAGGGGGGTAGTTATGTAACGCAAATACCACGAGTCATATATACATACATACAACTAATCAGAGTAGGTGGTGGGCGAGAGAGATAGAGGGCGGGAGAGAGAGAGAGAGAGAAAGAGAGAGAGAGAGAGGGAGAGAGAGAGAGAGAGAGATAGAGAGAGAGAGAGAGTTTGGCTGGTGACTCAACATAAGTTGCGCAGTCGGCCGAAAATTGAAAATACGACCGGAAAAAACATCGTGTCTCATGTTGGGGTTCCAGCTACAAATTTCTGGGGCCCAAACACTAGATTGATCCTATCCTCCACAAACCAAGTTCTTGCACTCCCCTTGTGCACTTGCGCAGGATAAATTCCTAGGGGTAGATTAAAATTGGATTCATATCTCTAGCTGCTGGGATGCAAAGTTCGACTACATTCCGACCGCATCAAAACTACTATAGTTTTAGCCTGACACGTGGTATGGAAGACCTTGGCTCCCATTGCAATGCCTCTAGTGTTTTCCATTTGGAGTCAAGTGGCTTATGCGAATCGCCGTTTTGCCTGCCAGATTTCACCACGATAGGCATCCTGACTACACAAAGCATGGTCACAATTCCGCTGTAAAGTCAATCACAATCTGTTGCAGACAGTCCTCTCGACACCGTCATTGATGGTGGTGATGGGTCCCGCCTGGCAGGACTCAGAAACTCCATCCAAAGTTTGAACAATCTAACAACAAAATCAGCAATTGCCGCAAGCCATTCGGGATCGCTCAAGACCTGCTCCACAACATCTCCGCACGACAGGATTGCGACAACCTCACTGGGCGTTATATCAGCACCGAAGCAGGTGATAGCTTCAGGGTACCACAGTGTAAACGGCAGACTGAACAGCCAGCTCTTCAAGACTGATTCAGCATAGGAACTTCGCTGTCCAGTTCCACAGTCGTGCGGACAAGGATGTCCTTCAAGTTGAACAGTGGCTGACGGTCCCACCGGTGTTTCCAGTCAGTCATTTCCGTGCATCAATAATCGAGTTCATCCCAATCAAATCGGGATTGACGCTAAGGAGTGGCGTGTCCCTTTGGAAACAAAAAACTGGCAGATGAGGGCTTGCGGCTTGTCTCCTTTCCACCAGCTTCGTAAATCGCCTGTCGGAGCCAACAGAGACAGTAGAATTCTGCGATGGATATGGATGGATCGCATTCCGGCTTTTGCCGCGCCAACTTGGGAACGATTTTTTTTTACTTTACTTTGTGTGATCCCCACCGTGGCATACATCCTGACATAAATTCCATTTATTCCGACAACCTCTCTGACAAATATTCTGACATTCTATCTGACACTCTTATCTGACATGTATTCTGACTCTCTATCTGACAATCTCATCTCACATACATCCTTACAGTCTATCTGACACTCTTATCTCACATATGTTCTGACAGTCTATCTCCCATACATTTGACACCCTATCTGACATATATTCTGACATTCTGTCTCACATTTTTGTTCTGACAGTCTCTCTGATATTTTACATGAAAATGCTATCTGGCATTCTGTCTCGTAAATATTCTGACATCCATCCTAGTTGACGTATATTCTGACATCCTATCTAACGTATATTCTGACATCCTATCTGATGTGCATTCTGAGATTCCATCCCACATTTATGTTCTGACATTCTATCTGACATTTGATCTGGCATTCTATCTGGCATTTCATCTTGCGTTTTAACTGACATTCTATCTGACATTCTATCTGACATCTTCTGACATTTTACCTGACAAATACTCTGACATACTTTTTGGCATTCTATCTCAGATATATTCTGACATCCCATCTGACATTTGATCTGGCATTCTACCTGGCGTTTAATCTTGCATTCTTTCTGGCTTTCTATCTGACATTCTATAAGATAAGATGTGTATTTTTTACATCTACATATTCTGCCATCGTATCTAGATTCTGGTGTGTAGTGTGTTTAGAATTTAATCTGGTGTGTATGTTTCTGTGTGCATGTGTATGTGTGTCAAAGAAGTTCTGTTAAAATTTAGGAACCACCACCTGGCAGGTAGGGCAACAAGATCACTTATGATCACATCATGTACGGATCAAACTGACCATGTCAGATAGCGCGTGAAGAAAAAGTCTGGACAAGTCCTTTCTTGCCAGGTGTCCGGGCCCGCCACTGTGGGGCATGCGTACGAATCAAGTACCTCAGGCACAAGGCCGCCAGATTCAAAAAGACTTTTTAGACATTGCACCTTGATTGCACACGCTTGCTCTGTTCGGCGTTCTGCCTCTGAAATTTTCAGATCCAATCGTTGCGTGGTGATTTCATCACAATCCATGTACAGATCATTGTGGATCCACATGGTGTGTCTGCAAAGGCTGGGGCGTTCCTACAATCCAATGGCATATTCATGTATAAATCAAACGTGTATATATACATATCTCTCTCCCTCTCTGTGATATGCGTATGTCATTCGTGCTATTTGAAAATAATTTCAAATATAACTATATTTATATACATATACATTTTTAATACGTATATATCACAAGTCAAGATTACATGATACATCATCAGTATCTGAAATATCACGCACATCAAATACAAAACAAAATCACATACACCAAAAGTTACATACATCAAAAAACAATGAATATCATACACGTTCAAATAAAATCTAGATAGCATAGATCATATACATCATATATGCATATGTAAAAAATACATTTACACCATACGTATATTTAAATATATATGCATCATGTACATATATATATATATATAGGTTTTCATGGATACCATATACACACTATATACACGCTGTATACACGGTGTATATGTAAATTTGTTTAAACATCTCTTTATCTAATTTAAACATGTGTATTTACAAATGTATATATAAATACGTGTGTGTGTGTCTGTGTATGTATATTTAAAGCGTGTTTCGTGTATGTGTGTATATCTCAGAGATGTGCAAGTCTAAATAAATATATACCATACATATCACATATATCAAAGAGATTTACATGTATAATTGCACTAAGTACCATTTGAATCAAATATAAGTACAAGTATGCCGTTTGAAATCAGTATCACATTTGACGATCTATTGCAAAATTATCACAAATAACATGTGTATATATATATCTCTCTCTTTATCAACATACATATCATGTAAAACGTGCAAATATAGTATATATCATTTGTGTTTCATGTCTATGTGTATTTATATATAAGACATTTTTCAATAAATCATGCATCTGTCATGCAAACCAACATATATATAATATATATATATATGTGTGGCCCAGTGCTTGCAGGTCCCCCCATCCCCCTCGAGATGGTGATGATCCCCATATGTATATGTAAGTTATGCGTGTGTGTGTATATATATAGCGTATATATGCATGCATGGATGTATGTGTGTGTTTGTGTGTTTGTATGCATATGTCTATGTACCCTCCTCCCTGTGGATGTGGCGGGGGGTGGGAGATGGGGGGGGGTGACGTGGTATTTCCCCTTGGGGGCCCTGGAATCTATGAACACCTGGAAGCCGACAGTGAGCGCAGCGTCTTTTCTCTGTAGAGCTATGCTACTCAGTCTTGAGCCACGGNAATCTATGAACACCTGGAAGCCGACAGTGAGCGCAGCGTCTTTTCTCTGTAGAGCTATGCTACTCAGTCTTGAGCCACGGAGTGGCGCAGTGTAAGGTTCATGAATTAGGTGGTAACTACGGAAGCTAACAACAGTACTACATGCATTGCATAGACACGTGATATANGCAGTGTAAGGTTCATGAATTAGGTGGTAACTACGGAAGCTAACAACAGTACTACATGCATTGCATAGACACGTGATATACGGAGGGAAACCGACCACAAAACAGACACAAATTTTCTTCGTGTCGTCGCATGCATCTTGAGTTTGATCTGTACAATTGATGTTGTGAGAAATGTGTATCAAGCGCTCTGGATACACTCAGCTGTGAGACGAATCTACAGGAAGCAGCATATTTCACTGTTTCAACTTTTGGAAGCCGCAATAACGGCATTCTTTCCTGGACTATACTTTGTCCTTGCCACCACCTTTTGATGTTTGCACTCTTGGCCGTTCGATCGGCACTTAGAGGCCCATTGAAAATGTGTAGCCGTATAGGTACAACTCGTTCCACCGTCTTTGAACTGATGGTTGCTCATAATATATGCTTTCCCACGGAAACTGTGGGAGACGGTCGAACCAAGAGCCGTCATTGTTACGCACCCACCGTGGACCGGTATAAGGGGTGTAATTTGGAGCATACTCAACAACTCGGTTGTTGCCATTGTGCTTGGCGTTGATATGGTCTGGCTCGTACCAGTGCCGGAGGCGGCGGTGGAGTTGGAACTGATGGTGCTGATGGTGCTGAGCGTGTGTACGGTTGGTTGTATTGATAATATTGGTCCTGTTGTTGTTGGACCCATGAGCGTTGTTGTGAAGGTGGCCTTCGTGGTGGTGTTTTTACTGGTGGTCGCTCCGTTCTCCTCTGTGTGTTCCTGCCAGGAGGAGTCACTGAACGTTCACGTNCGTTGTTGTGAAGGTGGCCTTCGTGGTGGTGTTTTTACTGGTGGTCGCTCCGTTCTCCTCTGTGTGTTCCTGCCAGGAGGAGTCACTGAACGTTCACGTCTCCTCGGAGGAGGAGCAGGTGGCGTTTTCGGTGGAGTGACCGGTATGCGGCGATTTGGGTTTTCAAATCTGCCAGCCGCTTTTGCCTGTTCCTGTTGGCCGTGTAATCGAGCACCTGAGGATGGCGTGGTTGAGCGAAGCCGTCCAATCGGCTCGTTCTCTTCCTCGGTTTCTTCTACCTCGATCTCTTCTTCTTCATCATCTCTTTGCCAGTATCGAGGTTGTCGTTGTCCACGTCGGCCGCGGCGTCGGTTGTCTGACTGTTCAGTTCGAACGCGAAGATTCCTTTGACAGAAGAGCTTCGCGATAGCGATGAGCGGTGAATGAGCGGCCTGATCGCTGTCCTTCAATCCGAGGTCTATGTTTTGCAAATATTTGGGTCGTTCCACATCTTGGAGCATAACTTCGTCCGAAAAACCGGAACCAACANGCCTGATCGCTGTCCTTCAATCCGAGGTCTATGTTTTGCAAATATTTGGGTCGTTCCACATCTTGGAGCATAACTTCGTCCGAAAAACCGGAACCAACAACTCCGTCTGCGGGCCTTCTGTGATGCCGTTCGCGATAGCGAAACCTGGCTCTGTTTGCCGTACGACAGGGAGATCATGATCATACAATCTGCATTGGTGACATTTCGATCTCCAGACATCGCGCGAATATAGGCACCAGCCTGGATTGAGCTGCAAAGATTGTATGTAATTTGATTCATCCCTGATCGATGTGGATTTATCTCAGCTAAAAGTCGTTCGAGCAAATCAATAAGAATTGAAGATTTATAATCAGTGTGTTGGTCATTCTTGAAATTACGTTGTGCAAAAAGATTGCCATCACCGGTTATGAAATCCACCCGCGCCGCAATAGCGGCAGTAATGAATTTGAGCCAGTTGTCACATCCTTCTTGCCATGCTGACCGCCAGCCGAAACTGGATAAATGGAAAACGGCTACTCGCACTTCAGAAAGTCCTATAACGTCACGGTTGGTTACACCAGTTTTGTATGCAGGCACCAGCATGTCTTCACAAAGGTCGGATCGTCCTTGCAAAACGAGAATACATTCATCGTCGCTCATGTCCTTTGTGGTGCCTATAAGGAGTCGAAATCTTCGATGTCTGGCTTCTCCGTCCAATCGGAACTGTCTGGTGCCTGTGTCCTGATCCCGGTAGACGGGTCTATCATATTTCTAGCGGTGTTCTTACCAAAAACGCAGCGGAAGATTGCACCGTGGAAGCTCCAGAATTCCTTCCCGGATTGTTTGTTTTTGGTCAAATGTTGATGATGTGCTAAGAGTTCCAGCNCCAAAAACGCAGCGGAAGATTGCACCGTGGAAGCTCCAGAATTCCTTCCCGGATTGTTTGTTTTTGGTCAAATGTTGATGATGTGCTAAGAGTTCCAGCCAAGACCCGGCATCATGGGAACCTCTTAGAAAACAGGCCAGTGCAGGAGC
>BGPT01001847.1:4419-22550 GCA_003297045.1 Symbiodinium sp. clade C Y103 | reverse complement strand
CAATGGATCGTCCTTCAAGGAAGCTAGCATGAGATTGACCTGTTTCTTGAACAGCCGTATAGCGGCTTCAGCTCGATTTGGCCATGGAGTACCTCGTCCTAGAGAGATTGGTCGAATGTTGTGTCGATTGTAGTAATCTTCCATTTCAGTACCCATGAAAGCTCGATCAGCAACAATGTATTTTGGATTGAGCTGATATGTCTCAAAATATTCCAGCAGCAGTGAGATAGTTGTAGCGTCTGAGCGATTCTGAACAACATATGCCGTGGTAAGAGAAGTGGCACCATCAAACAAGAGAAGGAATTGAAGTTTCGAATGAGCGTTTATGGGAACTTCACCGTGGTCAATGAATGTGAGTTCACCAACAACTTCACTGCGGATTCCTGAAACCTTAGCTCTTGAAGGTGCAATCTTACTCTTGGAACATGTGTCACATGACTTGGTGATTGCATCATACTTCTCATAGATCTCTTTTGGCATCTTCAACGCTGATGTTCTTCTCTTGAACTGTTCAGTCGACATGTGATAATGCTNTTGGTGATTGCATCATACTTCTCATAGATCTCTTTTGGCATCTTCAACGCTGATGTTCTTCTCTTGAACTGTTCAGTCGACATGTGATAATGCTTTAGATGAAGTTTGAGCAATTCTGTGGGAGACTGAAGTTTCTCATGAATACGTTGAAGTGCTAATGACAATGTTCCTTTTGGCATAGGTTCTTTCTTGTCCTCAACCTTAATTTCAACCTTTGCTTCAGGCTTCACTTCTGACTTGACTTCAGGCTGAGGCTCAGGCACTGCTGGTTCTGGATCCTTATGTCCAGAACTTGGTCCGGAAGAAACCATCGGTGGATCAGGTGGAAACTCTTCACTGTCTGAGAAGATCGATGGTTTGTGTGGAACATCTAATGGTTCATCTGCTGGAATTGGTTTCTTGACACCTTTGGTCACTGGCTTCTTTTCTGTTTTCTTTTCAGTCTTCTTGGCCAGAATAGCGGCATCAGATTTCTTGTATCGTTTGCAACCTTCAGTCATGGTGTGTTTCCGATGTTTACCATTACATGCTGGACATGTGATCTCTTCAGAATGAAAGCTGAACATCGGTTTTCTGGTTGCCATTGCTAAAGCCATGATGTCAAGAACCGGATGGTTGGATGTGCTGACCGATAAAGCGGTACGATTCATACCGAAAAGTGGACATGTCATGTATTCACCAGCTGGCGTGTGCTCAATATTCATTCTCAGGTTTCTCATCTGTTCAACACTGAAAAGAATTGGCACACGACCTTTGTCCAGAATGTCAACACATGTCTTGATCCAACCACTGGGAGCGAGATCATTCCTGAAATGAATGACAAGTCTTTCTTTGACAGTTGACTGTTCTCCATTCGCAAATGAAAACTTACTTGAACACGGTTGTTTACTGANTGGGTACCTAAGTCAACATACTCACAAAGTAAAGACTGTTGAACTCCATGATCATAGTTCAAATATGCATGTTCATCCGAGATATCGGAATTGAACTGGCTCTCTTGCTGGAATTCACTGCCCGAGATATCGAGATGAATTGCGTCGCTTGGATCGGATGCATGAATGCTCTTCTGCATTGTTCTGTACAGACGAATGCACAGATGGCACAACAGAGTCACGGACATCAACATGTTAATCATGAATGACAGAAGTCCGTGTCCGGGTAATCGGAACAGACGACACAAATGGAAGCAGATCTGATCGTTTTGGTCCGTCTGTCCTTCCACTATTACCGGTGCATCTGTCTCTGATTCAGGCAGATCCATGTCGGATGCAAAGTATGCCCAACTGTACCATGATGTGTCTTCACCGTAGTAGTCAGCATCATAATCTGCTGCATNATACCATGACCAATCATTCCAATCATACTCATAGTTACCCCAGCCTTCTTCGGCAAGATCAGCTTTTTCTGTGTGTGGAGGCTGTGTTGAAGCTGTTGCCGGTGGTTGTTGTGCAACATTAGCTTGTTGTTGTTGTGCAGGGAAGGACTCTTTTCCACCTTTGCCTTTACCCTTTCCTCTACCTCCTTTCCATGGCATTCCTTTGAAGGAATCCTTGCCTTTCGTCCATCCTTTCTTGCCTTTCTTGCCCTTACCTTTCTGCCAGAAGGCTGTGTCTGATTGGTCATCATCCCATGTAGCGGCATAGCCCTTGCCTTTNCATACAACCGGCGCCTAGAGTAAGAACCCTTGGCACCTAACACCCAGAATTCGGTGTCTGTGTAGAGACCTGTGAAACCTTCTTCACCTGTTTCCTCGTCGACTACCCAAAATCCTTTCTCACCTTCCTCAGTCTCTCCTTCATCAATGATGTAGAAGGAGGATCTTTTGCGGTGAGCAATGTTGGGGTCTGCTACTCCAGTGCGAGACACGCAAAAGAGTTCTAAAAACAGGGTTTTCACTTGCAGGTACGTATATTGTGGCGTGGATATCTGGCGTATGTTCATGCTGCTCACAAATCGTTCCCGCTGTTGTTCATTCAGGTCAGCTTGCACTAAAAAGATCAAACTCATCAAGTTGTCCGACAAAGGGAACATGGCCATGTGATCACGTTTTCTGTTTGCTATGGTCGTTTCTCTTAATGTTACCTGGAATGCACGTTGTGCATCTTCGTTTGGCAAGTTTGCCATCTCGGCTTGTTGCGCTGCCGTCAATGCCGCCGTGGAATCGGCAGTGCCTACTTCTGGAAGATCCGACAAGTCTAACAGGTCACTCCAAGATGCAAGGAGGCGCTTCTGTGCAATCTCGAAACGTCCTATCCAGTGCACAAACTCGTTCTGACCGCGGTAGGTTCGAAACAATTGTAGAAATCTCCAAAGAAACACATGGTTCACTCCCTTCACAAAGTAGGGTCTCAAGGTGTCCTTGAAGTGTGCAAGGCCGCGGTCCGGGTCTTGGAGCAGGGCGTTATCGAGCATTGACTTGTAAAAGGATGCTGAACCTACCAATGCATTCTTGAGTGATGGTCCATGTTTGTCCGGATCAAGTGTNACAAAGTAGGGTCTCAAAGTGTCCTTGAAGTGTGCAAGGCCGCGGTCCGGGTCTCGGAGCAGGGCGTTATCGAGCATTGACTTGTAGAAAGATGCAGAACCTACCAATGCATTCTTGAGTGATGGTCCATGTTTGTCCGGATCAAGTGTTGTGATACCCAACCAATCATCAATCAAGTCTTCGTACTCAAACCATGATGACTGTCCATCGAATTGTGGAGGGACCTTTGGCGTCATCTTCAAACCAGTACGGCTGTCTGATGCTGGCTGGATTGCGTAGGCATCTGGCTCTGCCTCGGTGTCGGGCAAGAGCTCCTCGTCAGAATCCATGNTACGGCTGTCTGATGCTGGCTGGATTGCGTAGGCATCTGGCTCTGCCTCGGTGTCGGGCAAGAGCTCCTCGTCAGAATCCATGTTACGGATTATGACCACGGCGGCGACGACACTATGTACACGGCAATCCAGGTTGCTCCTCAGTCCTATCACGGCGCAGCTACAAACTACGTCCGCAATAGCGGAACTGTAGGAGCACAAGCTCCGCTACCACTTTGACGTGGTATTTCCCCTTGGGGGCCCTGGTTCTATACACACCTGGATGCCGACAGTGAGCGCAGCGACTTTTTGTCTGTAGAGCTATGCTACTCAGTCTTGAGCCACGGAGTGGCGCAGTGAAAGGTTCATGAATTAAGCGGTAACTACGGAAGCTAACAACATACTACATGCATTGCAGAGACACGTTATATAAAGAGGGAAACCGACCACACCCCACCCCATCCCCCTTCTACCAAACACAACATCACATCAACAAACCACGGGGTCAAAAATCAGCATGCTGAACCCAGAAAATAAAAAATGCGCACCCCTACACGTGCGGTTTTCGACCCGGTGGCGAACACGTCGCATTACGCTGGGGAACCCGGCGCGCGGCCCTTCAAAATCGCAATTTTACCTCATTTTGTGACGATCGAACCTCATTTCGTGCGTAAGAGTTGGACGCGACACCACAAAATCGCAATTTTACTTCAGTTTTTGACGATCGAACCCCATTTCGTGCGATACCGTCGCATTTTCATGACCGCTCGCTGGCACAGCCCGCCTTAAGAAAACTAGAGATTAGCAGAAAAGAGAAGAGAGAGTGGAAAGACAGAGAGAGGAAAGCGAGAAAATGAGCAGGTGTAAGACCTGAAGGTGGGCAAAGGTAAGATATGCAGATGTGAAGATATGCAGATGTAAGATGAGCAGATATAAGATATGCAGATGTGAAGATGTGCAGGTCTAAGATATGCAGATGTAAGATGAGCAGATGTAAGATATGCAGATGTGAAGATGTATGTGCAGATGTAAAATATGCAGATGTAAGATACGCAGCTCCCTTTTTAGGAAAAACCCTTCGCGGACGCTCTCGGGAAAAAAAGGAAACAAACAGGAAATAATAATGCAAACTTTATGTGTGCCAAAAGGGGGTGCAGCATGTGTGTCTGAGTATGTGTTGATGCAACGCAAAATGCACAAACACACAAACGAAACGCTGGTCCTTAAAGCCGGTTGCCAGTCCATGCAATTGAAAATTCAGGACTGGCCATAGCGTTCTTGCGCTTCTCTGAGAAAGATAGCATGTTGGTTTTCTAAGGTTCTTTTTTTCGGGCCTGGATTTATTCGACGGTGGTAGCGCACTCTTGTGGCTCAGTTGCGCAGGGTTTCAGTATACGCCTTGTTTCTCTATGTCTTTGTCGGACATGAGTGGCACGAAGCATGTGGCGGTGCCTTCTTTTGCAACAGTTTCGTTTTGGAGCGTTGTGGCTCTGTGTCGGTGACAGGTGCACACAATTTGGCGATAGTTTCCTATTTCTGCTCTTGCTTGCAAGAGTCTGCAATGTCCCTGCTGGCGGTTTCTCTTGCAATGTCCCAGCCGTCGCGGAGACATGTTGATCTGTGTGCTCACCACGAGACCTGTTGGCCAAGCCTTTTTGGCTGAGCGGCTGGTGGATTTGTTTCCCCGTTTCAACGCCTGTCTGATTTGTCCCCAGCTTTGATGTTCTTGTGTTCTTCCTTGCGCAGAATCTCCACGACGGAACCTGAGGATATGCCAGTATCCGACTTTGAAGTAAAGTCTACAACCATTGAGTAGCTAATTCTTTACCCCTAATACTAAACCCTTCCCCCCCTAAATAGTAAACACGTCGGGTAGTTTTTATTCTTAGGGTGGTATTTGATGTTGGGGGACCCTAAAAATATATAGAAACTCTAATAAAGATAGTATTTGTTCGGTTTCGAAATCAATTATATTTTTTTTAAAAAATCTAATTAACGAATTGCCGAAAATTGGATTTCGAAGCGGACCTTAATAGTAAATCAAAAACCTTAATGAAACAAGTTGTTTTTCGATTTCATTTTTTTTTTCAAAATCTAATTAATAAATTGCCAAAAATTAAGTTTGGAAGCGGACCCAATTAGCAAATTAAAAGCTATATTGAAAAAACTTCAATTTTTCGTTTTAACATTTTCTAACTGACGGACCCTGATAAAAAAAACACCGCGGGGCTGACTAGTTTTTATTATCCGGGGGTGAAACCCTCAAGTGGTACGTTAATTTTTATTTTTGTCTACCGGGGATCAATTAAAAGTCAAATTGGCCAACTTCATTTTCCAAAGTTGAAGACGGACCCTAGTTTTTATTACTTTGGGGGTGTTTAGTAATAGGGGGAAGGGATTAGTATTTATACAATCCTTGCCGCTAATGATTCCACTTCGTTTGTTTGATTGGCAGAAACTTGCCAACGTTGATCAGACCCAAAGGAATATTGTTTTCAATTGGCTGCCCTGAAATTCCACATTGCGCCTAGCGACTTGAGGTACGGTCCCGGATTATCAACATCCCTTGCAGCCCGTTTTCATGAGGAAACGACGCGCTTCTTGAGCCGCCTGAGTGCAGTGAAATATCCAGCAGTGCCGATGCCAACATCCGGCCTCCATGGTGTGGATACAACTCCGGTCCCTCGCCTTGAGTTTCAGGCTGACATGTGCGTCTGTGATGAATTGGTTTCTATTTTTTGCTTTGTCTCCAACCTGGTAAGGACACAGAAGAGGAGTTGCAAGCTACCCAGGATTCCACTATTGTGGCCTGGATTAGATCCCTCAGCAATTTGAAAGGGTCTTTTGGCTGAATTTTGGATGTTTTTTTGACTTGCTCATCCTGGGCTGAAAGCAGATAAGGAGAAAGCTAGTGAATGTTCAATGACTGTGTCAGAAACAGGGATGCATTTTCCACCCCATCCTCATGCACATATGGGCACACGTTCAGAATAGTTGATAAAGCCATGAGTGGCAAACAGGACTGGGTCACTTTGGTGTGGCTGTTTTGCTTTGGCAGTGAACTGAGAACTGAAGTGTGGTAATCGTACCTGACCTCATGTCAAATGCAGACGGTTCCAAAACCAGGCACCTGTAAGCCCAGCATTTGGCAATCGCCCAGGATTGTCATCGTTGATCCACCATCTGAGCGCGCGTCACATTAGGAAATTTGCTGTGATGATGTGTTTCTCAATAACGACGGAGCAAAATTTAGCCCAGAAAAGTGCGCGTGCATGCGAGGCATTGGGTTTGGCTGATAGCAAGTCACATTTTGGGCATGGACAAGTTACAAGGATGGATCTTGAGGGGCATGTATTTCTATTATTTTTGCAGATGAAGTTTTCTGTGCTGTTTGATGTTTCTTTTTGCAGGAATATTCCCGATATTTTTGTGTTTGTGTGGAGTTCTGGTTTCTTTTCCATTGATTCAGCCAATCTGCCGCCTCTCCCTCCTCCTCTGCGCCCTATGAAATTTATTTCTAGCAAATTTGGCTCTTGTAGACTTCCTCCCTGTCTCAAGCGTTTCTTTTTCCCCGCATCTTTGTGTGGGGTTCTTGTTCTTGTTGTGCGCTCCCGTCCGCTGTCCGCCGTCCGCGTCCCGCCTCCCNACTCTCTCACACACAACTTTGTCACACACAACTTTGTCACACAAACTTCGTCAGGTGACACCGACGTCACTTCTGTGTCGCAGGCGTGGCACTTACGGCACTGGGCTGGCTTTGGTGGGGCGCTTGGGTCCCCGGTGAAAGCCGCCTTGTGCGTGGCAGGCGTGGCGCTTGGTGACATCCAGGCTCACTTTGTGTGGCACGCGTCTGGCTGCTTCGTAGTGTTTTTTTCGGCTCTCCCTAGCTTCCCGGTGGTTGCCGCTGTTGCTGTTTGTTGTGCCTGTCCGGCCCATCATTTGGAATAATGATATCCCTTACCAGTAGTACCGCGCAAGGCGGTGGCGAAAGTTTCAAAGATAGGAAATAGGAAACCTATAGGAGAGGTTGGTTGTTGTGAATCATGGATGGCAGAGCGAACCCACTGATGGACCGAAAGGTGGTCGGAGTGTTGAGCTATCTATCTGTCTATCTACTTGTCTATCTGTCTATCTATCCGTCTATCTGTCTTTCTGTCTTTCTATCAATTTGTCCATCTACCTATCTATCTGTCTGTCTTTCTATCTATCTGTCTGTCTATCTATCAATCCGTCTTTCTATCCATCTGTCCATCTATCTATCTGTCTATCTGTGCATCCATCTATCTATCTGTCTATCTGTTTTTCTATCTATCTATTTGCCTATCTGTCCATCTAACTACCTGCGTAGCTATCAATATGTCCATCTATCTATCTGTCTGTCTGTCCGTCTTTCTATCAATCTGTCCATCTATCTATCTGTCTGCCTGTCTGTCTATCAATCTGTCCATCTACCTATCTGTCTATCTATCAATCAGCCTATCTGTCTATCTATCTGTCCATCTATCTGCCTATCCATCGGTCTTTCTCTGAATCTTTCTGTCTATTTACTTGTCTATCAGTCTATCTTTCCGTCTATCTACCTGTCTGTCTTTCTATCAATCTGTCCGCCCATCTATCTATCTATCTATCCATCTGTCTATCTGCAAGCCTGAAAACGAAGCAATTCTGCCAGACTTCCTGGACAAGTTATAAGGATGGATCTTGAGGGGCATGTATTTCTATTATTTTTGCAGATGAAGTTTTCTGTGCTGTTTGATGTTTCTTTTTACAGGGATATTCCCGATATTTTTGTGTTTGTGTGGAGTTCTGGTTTCTTTTCCGTTGATTCAGCCAATCTGCCGCCTCTCCCTCCTCCTCTGCGCCCTATGAAATTTATCTCTAGCAAATTTGGCTCTTGTAGACTTCGCCCCTGTCTCAAGCGTTTCTTTTTCCCCGCATCTTTGTGTGGGGTTCTTGTTCTTGTTGTGCGCTCCCGTCCGCTGTCCGCCGTCCGCGTCCCGCCTCCCNCCCTGTCTCAAGCGTTTCTTTTTCCCCGCATCTTTGTGTGGGGTTCTTGTTCTTGTTGTGCGCTCCCGTCCGCTGTCCGCCGTCCGCGTCCCGCCTCCCGCCTCCCGCCGCCACGCGACTCTGTCACACACGACTCTGTCACACACACACACAACTCTTTTATACACAACTTTGTCACACACAACTCTCTCACACACAACTTTGTCACACACAACTTTGTCACACAAACTTCGTCAGGTGACACCGACGTCACTTCTGTGTCGCAGGCGTGGCACTTACGGCNACTCTCTCACACACAACTTTGTCACACACAACTTTGTCACACAAACTTCGTCAGGTGACACCGACGTCACTTCTGTGTCGCAGGCGTGGCACTTACGGCGCTGGGCTGGCTTTGGTGGGGCGCTTGGGTCCCCGGTGAATGCCGCCTTTTGCGTGGCAGGCGTGGCGCTTGGTGACATCCAGGCTCACTTTGTGTGGCACGCGTCTGGCTGCTGTGTACTTGGATGGGCAAGGCTTTTATAAGTAGTTGGCACATTTGTAAGTAGATAGCTGACTTGCAAGTCAACAAAGGCAACATAGCCAATCTACCAAAGTGCACTTACTTGGCTTGGCTAACTGCAACTTAGCCTGCTGGCTTACAAGTCACTTACAAGTCACTTAGCTAAGTTCGCTAAGTTCGGACAAGTTGGCTCGAGCCCACCAAAAAAAGGATCTTTGTAAGTTTTTTTTGTGCCTGCGTAGCCTTTGTGCTTGTTGTTTTGGAAGTCAAAGGCTACATATATAGTATATAAAAACCTACCGGCATATATATCTATATCCCTTTTCTGCATGGGGTTTCCCAGTGGTGTTTTCTTTCTGTGGCGTTGGTATACCAAGCTGGAACTGGTGGTTGATACCCCCTTTGTTACTTCAATTGCCAAAAATACCGCACCACAGAGCACATTGTTTCTTAGATTTTTCGCTAATCTTGATATATCTCCTATAATTTGTCCATCAAAAGACAAACCGATAGGATTTTTGTCAATAGAATTTAAAGACTTCCTGAAGATCTCGCATGGACATTTTCAAAATGGTGGTATTGTACCCCAAATCATTTCAAATTTGACCGCAGCATTATCGAAATCCATGGTTTTGGGGTTTCTTGTTTTCTTTAGGAAACTTCCACATCGATGATTCCGTAATTCGTCACCCCCCTGTAAATGTATAAATACATATATACATATATATATATATAATTATATACACATATGTCTATCTACAAATACATCTACTTATCTTACTCTATCTTATCTACTTATATCATATCCACCCATCAACCATCAGCCACCGGAAGTGGCTGCCCTGCGATGGTGCTTGCAGTGGCCTGCCCATGCAGGCAGATTAGTGGGCTGGTGTTGGGGTGACCTGTGGAGATGGAAAAGAAATAGGCTTGAGATGATCCAAAATGTATTTTTCCTTGTAAAATACATTTTGGTTCATCTCGAACCCATTTCATTTAAAAAAATATCGACGTGGAAATCACTGCTGTGGTATTGTCCACCTTGGGTCCACTTCATGTGTTTTTGAAGGTATATAAAATACAAATAATAAATATATATCTTTTGATAGATGTAGATATGGATTATTCATGTCTTTGTATACAATGGTCGTTTTGAAATACATACACACATATACAAATATATGTTAATTTATTTCTTTACATATTCACGCACGTGCTATATAAGTATATATGTATATATAAGATCTGCAGTGATAAAAACGTGGGGTTACTGTGACCTCCGCGTGTTTTGTGACCCCGCCATTTGGGTGCAAAGAGTGATAAGGTTGGTCAACAAAAATGAAGATTTATTTCCGAAAGATCAAGGATTGGGCAAACCGCCATTTCTTTGTAAGGTTTCAATTGGGAACTATATACATATGGGGAATCTAAATATGTTGGGAAATTCTTTATGGGAAGTGTTTATTGTAAATATAAAGGGATTAGGCAACAGTAACCTTAAAGGAACGGTATAGCATCTGATTATTCCTGCAGAATCCCATGTCGAGGGTGGCCCCAAAACCGGAACCTCAGTGGGATCAATAACTTCATGAAAAGTCTAGGTCGTGTTTGGGAAACTTCTTTGAAGAACATGACCCAGCAAGAATTGTATGGGTGTTAGATAAAACCACCAAATAACATTTATTTGGGCCCATTAATAAGGGGGGAACAAGGATTTGACATGTTGCCATTGATTGCAAAAGATGAGCGGCCAAACGGTCGAAATCGCAGGGCTGACTGGCAAAGAGAAAGCTCGCGTGGTGCAGGGGCCAACAAACCTCGCACCTTTCAGGGCACGACCATGGCAATGTTATTGTCACCTTCCAGCCTATACACCAAGCATCGCTGGATTGAACTTGTTTCTATGAATTCTGGATCTTCCTTGACCCTAAAGGTGTTTGGAGAACCATCCACTGGAAGCCATGGAGCCCAGATTGTTAGGAGGATACCACGGGCTTCCACATGAAACCACACTATGCCTACCGTTTCTTGGCCACCGGGTTTTCTTACAATGACTACATCATTTACAGAACAAAGTTCGGTGGGCTTGAGGACAGCATCGTGCGATGCGAAACATCTAAAGGCCTTGATGCATCCAACCCCAAAAAGAGTTTGACATGCTGCGCCAAAACTAATGAGGCTGGTTTGTGTGTCACTAGTGCGAAACTTTGTTTCGTTTGACCTTCCTTCAGGGCTGTGGACTGAAGCAGAACCACCTCCTCCAACAAACTCCTTTCAAAGGATGTTCCTTGATCTGTTTGTGCTTCCTTTCGTGGCAAAAACAATTCAACAGTTTGGGATGACTTTCTACATGTTGAAAGAAATGTCCACTGTAGTGCATCTTTGGCTGGTAGTTCGTGGCCCCATGCGCTGCGAGTCTCAGCTGCTGGTGGATAGTCACTGCAGATNCTTTGGCTGGTAGTTCGTGGCCCCATGCGCTGCGAGTCTCAGCTGCTGGTGGATAGTCACTGCAGATTTGAGCTGATCTGAACCTATCTCCTGGGACATGCTCTTCTTCAGCAAATCCAAGACTTGGCAACCAGCCAAGAAACTGCGAACTGCCAAAGATGGCTGTGATGGCAAAATGCTAGCATCGGGAAACTTGGTAATGACAGCCAACCTCACAACACCATAGACAGACAACAGCTCTGAAGCCGAAGCCTTCAGTTCACCAGAATTAGCAGTGCGTTTCTCAAAGACCCCTCTGCCAGTCATGCTTGCTGCATGGATCTTTTTCGGCCAAGTGCACCCACTAAACTGATGAAGCTCCTCCTTGCCTCAAGCATTGTTCAACTTATATATAAAAACCACAACATAGAGTTTCTGTGAAGTGGGTGGAAATATATTCAGTAAAGTGGTTGGAAACATATTTGGGGGAAAGAAGTTGGAACATACGCAACAAGTAGAACTTCGAGTGACTCAACAATCCACTCAATGAGTCCATCATCAAGCCTATCTCATGGTTCATGACCCCAGAGACGCAATAACAATGCATCCAATCGAACTGCAAACTTCCCAATGGACCATGTAGGAATCGAGAATGAAATTGGTCATCATACATTGCACCCTCTGGTTGATACAGCAACCCCAGACTTTTCTCCAAGGACTCAAACTGAGACTTGTTCAAGACACTGTGTTGTGCTCTCAAGTAGTTCATAGCCTCTTTGATAGAGTTGGCTGTATGAAGCACAAAAAGATCTGCGTTGCATTCCGTATGCTGGATGAGAAATGGGTCATGAACGCGTGAATCACTTGACCACTGACATACGTTGCGACATAGAGGGCAAGGCATCACCCCACCTGCTCCCTTGAAGCTTAGGCAACTCTTTAATGCAACTTCATCTCCCAGAATCACAGACATCTGTCCATACCACATGACCCTTTGCTCACCACCCAGTGGCAACATCACTCCATGCTGTATAGAGTATGGGGAACAAAGAATTTCTCGACCACAAGTTTGAACAACTGTGCAGTGCCACTCCTCATCTTCTTCACTTCCGCTGTTCTAACAGTCAGGATGTGTAGCCAAAAATCTTCATCACTGCAAAAATACCCAAGCTCAGCTATTGACCAATACCAACATTGAATCTTTCTCTCGTTTGTTGCACGTAATGGGTTGCCAGGCAACACTTCATCCTGGTAAATGCAAATATTGTGGGGTACCTGCTGAGAAGGATGGCATTTGGCAACTTGTTGTCGGAACACATCCCTGAAGCCAACGCATTCAGCGCAGAGAAACCAACATAGTGCCATGGGATTGATGATAGGGTACTTCTTGTTTGGACCCTTCAGCATTTCCACAGAAACTTCACCCCAAAGAGGCCCCGAAGAGCCAAGGCCCTGTCTTGTTTCACCGTCCTTCCGCTCAGAGCATCTGGGAGCCCATGTTCTCGGACATGTTGCAACACAGCAACCAACCCTGATTGCGTCACAAAGGATTTGTGGTGACTTGAGACGAAAACTGACCTTGCATCCTTTTTGTCAGCGAGCTTACTCACGAGCCCTGCCGCGCGAGTCCATGAAGGATCCTTGCGAATGGGAACTGATTCTGTCAAACTTGTGGAAACCTGGTCGGAATCATGTGTGATCAACTGTATCCATAAGAACCTGTTTAACTCATATATCAC
The DNA here is from genome assembly GCA_003297045.1 of Symbiodinium sp. clade C Y103. Lineage (NCBI taxonomy): Eukaryota > Dinophyceae > Suessiales > Symbiodiniaceae > Cladocopium > Cladocopium sp. clade C. The sequence goes on along the minus strand of BGPT01001847.1, from coordinate 9,545 downwards.
GGTTGCAAAAACAAATCGATGGGTGATCACTACATGCATTCTATACATATATATATATAGTTTGCTTCCTACTTCTCCTGGCTTCAAGCTTGAGAATGTGAAACCTTCAGTCGCGACTGGGTCGATTCACAACTGCGTGAAAGTCAGAGTACAAGAACATCTCATGGAAGAACATTTCAGCTGTGATTCATGCCCCCCATCAGCGGAAAACCCGGCCTGGCATTGGTCATGCGGATGAAGCCTGGGCACCGGTGTGTGTTGCTCAAACATGGTCTCTGTGAAAGGGATGCAGGTGACACCCCATGTAGCATACCAGCACATACACAGGGGTAAACACCATCAATTAAGAGACTAGCTGGCCAACTGCAACACGTTGGCTCAAGCCGCCTAACAAGGACGCAAAAGGTATCGCACTGCTCCGCATGTCGCTGACTTGACAGGTGCACGTGACCTGAACATATCCAACAGCAATATTAAGCTGACCTGGAACAGGGGTATATCTGTTCACTAGGTTATCAGCCGTATAGCTCTGGCGTTCCTCCTCCGGAGGACACAGGCTTGCGTGCTGCAAAGTCGAGCTCGGCAATTGACTGAAGCCATTGTGCCAGTCGGCCTACCACATCGACGTGATGAACAGCAGCAGCGCAGACACCAATTGTACCTTTGGCGACAACACTGTTGCGGTCGCTGACGGTGGACAACAATCTTCACCCGGCACCGGTGACAGTGCCACTGCTAGTGGGATGACGTGGCAACACTTGTCTCCCAGAGGCAGAAGCGATGCAAGCAATCGATCTTCAAGGCATCAATCCCAGAGAAGATTTCAACACAGAGGACCGAGGACCCCGAGGAGGACATCTATACACGATCTGGAACTCCACGGGGAAGTGAGGACAATCCGAGACGGACCACCCCGGATACATCGGGGAAACGGAGGTCACAGGGACCAGAACATATCAGCATGAATGATGAGGCTAGAGAGGAATATATGGAACCCAAGGATGAACATGGTGTAGCAACCCTAAACAATGAGATGCTCACAGAAACGATCAAGATTCTCCAGAATGAGGTATCAGCAAGGAATCAAGTGATCCGTGATATCGAAGTCAAGTTCACTGACTACTTGAAAGGGCATTATCAGAACGTCAACATGGAATTCCAAGCCCTCACGGATAGATTGACTGACTCCACCACTGAAGTGAGAGAATATCAAGCTAAACTCATGGTCGCGGCCCAGGATGATGTGGGTTCAACGATGCGTATCCAGGACCTTGAGAAGAAGAAGACCTTGGCCGAGGATGTTGCGAAACGAAGCCACGAGAAGGGCATGATCATGAGGGAGGAATATCAGGACCAGGTCAACTATCTACAGGGCATGTTGGGACACACTGAAGAGAGAATTCACCAAATGGAAGCGAATAGTGAACATGCTCAAAGTGTAGCTAATCATCTCCATTGTGAAGGACTTGAAACGCAGAATCAATTGGAATATTCGATAGTCCAATTTCGAGAACGATCGGAGATGGCATCAATATCTGATAGGCTCACGAATTCTGAACTACATCAATCTCACAATGAAATCAGAGCACTCCGTGAATCATTGGAATTAGCTCAGAGAGGAAGTTATTTCAATGAAGAGAGCATGAGAAAGATTGTGAGAGAATGTAGATTGAAGGTAAGCGAGGCTAATCAACAGAAACTGGAGAGTGACCATCGACTTGGAGTGATTCAGTCCGAAGTGGAAATGAGACGCAGACAAGAGCAGGAAAATAATTCACAGGCCATTGCGGACTTGCGTGTTAGATCAGGAAGTCGATGATCTGAGGACTCAGAAACGCCTCCAAGCTATGTTGAAGACCGAAACCGATACCAGCCAAGAGTACTGGGATCAACTACAAGTGTACGTTCAGGCAGAAGCAGAACAAACAGGAAGAGATCTGCTTCCAGCCTTCGGCGGAGCAGATCGGAGCCCCAGGATCGAGACACTGACACTCGAGTCAGAAGTGAAGATTCAACAGCTGAAGATCCACGATATGGTTGACGAGGCCAACGAGTACGTGAAGGAGAACCTCCGGTTGAAGGACAAGGTGTATGAATTGACCTTGAATGCACCCTCTGCGCAACCGGACAAGGATATCGAGAAGGTTAGATCGGAACTCCTTGCAGAACGTAAGTCGCGCCTCGTGAAATTGTCTGAGAAAGACCAAATCATTTGGAGATTGAAAAAAGATTAAGAAGACAAACAAATATGTATCCTTGGTAAAGAAGGGGAGATTTCGTTGTTGAAAGCTAAAGTACAAGGTCTGGAGTGGGACTTGGAGAATAAACCCAAAACGCATCCCAATGACCTATCCTTCTCTGCAGGTACTCGTGATGATCAGGCAACACAAAACCTGATTCAACAGCTACGTGATGCACTGGAGAGGGAGAAGGGCGATCATGCGATCACAAAGTTGTACTATCGTCAAATTGACGCAGCGTATTCTGAAGAAGTGAGAGAGATTGAACGTCTCCGGCAAGGGAATGGAGATGGAGCCGACGGGCGTGTATCTGACACCGTCAGATCCGTTCCGGAGGTGTCAACTCAAAGAGGAGCCACTGGACGTGTATCCGACCCCGTCGGATCCGTTCCCTTGAATGACTTCTTCCAGCCAGCGCCGGAACCATCACCACCTCCCGAACCATCTGTTCGTGGGTCAGTTCCTGATGATGCGACATCACAATCGAATTACTCCAGGAGAGAGCCAGACAAGGTCTTTGTGCCACCATGGCCGAAAGTCCAGGACGGCGTCAGTTGGCAGTCCGATGTTGCGAAGGGTGTCATCCTTGCTGCCAATGATGGCGATCGTGCTGCATGGCAAGAATGGTTACAGCCTGCTTTGGCGAGGAATCCTGACCTGGATGCATTGAATGATAGCGGTGGACAACGTTTTCAAACCATTGATACAAAGCTTTCCATTGCACTGTGAAGCATGATCCAACAGGCTGGAGAAGTAGCCAGAAACGTGTCCATGCAACTCGATCAGACATCGTACTCAAGCGGCTGGACGCCTTGGAGGATTTGTCATGGGCAGGGAGATTCTAGCGATGGTCTTCAACCACTTCAGAACTCCTGGCGTGGTGGAGGCTATGTTCACAATGGAGCACATCGTGAAGATGACATACTATATGTTGATGCGCATCTTGATCAATTCAATGACAAGTGTGGGTGGAAATGGTGAATAACATGCGTCCGGAAGATGTTCCACCGGATGATTGGCTGAGGCATGCGTTGTACAAAAAGATCAGACATTCGAATTTGCTCATGTATGACATCAAACAATACAAATCATGGGATGAAGGTGATGATAGGAAGACGTATCGTTACCTGAGGAATGTCATTGAGCGGACAATCGCACGAATCAAGGAGGACAAGCATGCTGCCGTTCGTGACAAGTATGCAAGGGAGTATGCCGGGACTGTGAAACCGGGCACTCCTGCGCCCGCTGCTCCAACTCCCAAAACTGGACAAGAAGCCTCGGCAGACGCGAAAGCGAAGGCAAAAGCAAAAGCCAAGGCAAAGGCTGAAGCAACTCCAGTGTTACCATCACCATCTCCTAAGAACCATGCCAAGGGCAAGGGCAAGAGCAGAGGTAATAGTACTCCACGGAGACCTGGTGCTTTGCAATCTCCTTCGCCAAAGGACAAGAAGAAGATCCCATGCCACTTTCACTTCGTGAAGAAGATTGCAAGAAGGGGAAAGATTGTGAATACAGTCATGAACAAAAGGTCTTCGACAACCAGAAGAAGAAGAAGGATGGGAAGAACAATGGCAGAAGTCAGCCTCCAAGAAGCAAATCTCCAGCCAACAAGCCAAAGAAGATTGATGAACCTTGTTGGAGCTGGGCAAAGGGTAGTTGCAAGTTCGGTGATAAGTGCAGAAGGAGACACGATCAACATCTCTTCAACACAGCACCGAGCACTCCCAAATCTAAAGCTGCACCGGCTTTACTTCATGATTTTGACAGTGATGACGATGACCCATGTACTGTCAAAGTGGCGTCATCCATCTCGAGGGTGAAGGTCAAGTTCAAAGTGAAAGATGTGGAACCAATCACCTACGAGAAAGATGACTACTTAGAGGGTCCAATGATGTCCTTTGAGCATCGTTCTGGCTTTTTACAACGTCATGTGCAGCTTGTTGCAAAACCATGCCGTTTGTAAATCATGTGCTTCTGCAACAGATACCCAGCATGGAAGATTCATGCTGCTAATGTTTGACATGGTGCTTAGCCCTGACCAATTCAAGAGGGAGAGTGCGGTTGTGCAATTGGCGCATCACATGCAATGGCATGTCCCTGCACAATGCGGATGCGCGCAAATTTGCGTGCGGCTTCCGGCTTCCACCAACTTGGCTCAAGAAAACCAAGTTGTCACACGGGTGACCAAGGTAGTTCCAGGGTAGTTTGTGCCTGGTTACCCGAAAGGTTTCAGCCTGTGCTCCACCCTAATATATAAATACATTGTATAAATATGATATAATATAATTATATAATATATATATATACACTCACATATGTTATATCATCTTCCCTCATGCCACTTCTTTAGTTCCAGTTTTGTTGGTTGAACTTTGGAAATCATTTCGGCTGCTGAGAGTTCAAGCTCGATCTCTCATGGATTATTTTCTTTAAAGCATGGGTCACACCCTGATCTNCGGCTGCTGAGAGTTCAAGCTCGATCTCTCATGGATTATTTTCTTTAAAGCATGGGTCACACCCTGATCTGGTACAACTTGGAAACCCAGCGTTCGCAGGGAGGGTGGGACCCCTATTGTCATGGAACGCTATATATCCAGAAATTGCGGTTTAACGTTTTTATACCCCTTGCAACACCATCCATCCAGGAAACAATCCAAAAAAACGTGTTTCCACGCACGCGCTGTCTTGAAGCCATTTGGCTGTTTGGCAGGGCATCTCCCCCAAAAAAAACGTGGTATTCGCTGGCGTCAGTACGGCCAGAAAAAAAAAACACACACACACACTTTCGTATAACACAAGAGATAAACAAATAAATATATACCATCTACATCCTTCAGGAAATATATATAGACATACCAGGGATTTGCCTAGGGAACAAACACTGTG
>BGPT01001846.1:88418-127349 GCA_003297045.1 Symbiodinium sp. clade C Y103 | reverse complement strand
CTTACAGGGCTAACACATACCGACGCTTCATCGCATACAATAGGACTCGCAAATACCACCAATATACCGCCTTTCAGGGTGTTTCAGCCATTTTGGCCTTGAGTATGGTCAGCCTTGGAATATGGGTAAGATTCTGATAGAAATATGTTTGATCCATGTGAAAAAAATGAGCGATTTCCAGCATTGTTTGCTGATTTGGTGGATGTTTTTCGCCGAAAATACCTGACCAAGTTTCTTGTGGGCGTCCGGGGTTGGTAGCAGATAGGCATAGAGCAACTTTGTATGATGGTTAAGATATGGGTGGCTTTCCCATAGAAGGGGATGGTCATCAATCCATTGATAGGCATTTACACACCCATTATAAGGATTCCCTTCTTGCACATATACATCCAGGAAATGGTTCTTGCAGTATCTATGGACATGTTCCTGGCTCAATGGCCTAAAAAATGTTACATCATCAAGCGAAGCTTTGTCTTGAATAGTAGAGTTTTGGGGTTTTCATGAAGCGTGGTGTTCACCACCTTGTAGGTATGTTTATTTTTTGTCAAACAGTCCAAACCCTTGAAATTGTAGAAGCCTAACCATAGACCTTGTAATCCACCCACGTATGAGTTGCACGCATGTTTATTGGAGCTTGAGCGAAGTTGATTGACTGTGTATATACATATCAACTTGTCTTAGAGGATTTTGCCTTGGTCTTATCTGAAGTTGATACTATATTACTTTGCTCTCAATTCTGGGGATATCTATCGATATGTCTATAAATATACATATAATAATAATGACAATAATAATAATAGTAATAATAATAGTAATAATAATAACAACAATAATAATAATAGTAATGATAATAATAATAATAATATATGTACATTCATATATATATATATATGTATACATATAGATATATACATATTTATATGTACATATATGTATGTATTTACATGTAATATTCAACTTACATCAACCGGTACTTTTCAACTCCCAACTGCGGACATCTCTTCGCCTAGGCCAGCTGCATGTCGCGACTCCAGCGGGATCCAGCCCTCAGAGCCTTGGCTTGGAAACCTTGGGGACCTGGTAATTTGTTACATGGTATAAAAACCTATGTAGAAATAGCCTTGGAAACGAAACCTTGGAAATCCAGCCACTTTTTCAGGGGGTACCCTCTGGTAAACTAACAGTTTGCTATTGAAAATGGCCATTGAAATAGTGGATTTTCCCATTAATAGCATGGTGATTTTCCATAGCAAACTGTTAGTTCACCAGAGGGTAATTTGTTACATGGCTATTGATTTCGTTCGTTGATTTACCTATGAACAATGGCGATTGCCCATAGTTCGGTGAGTTTACCAAAGAGTACGAAAACCCGCAACTACCTTGCGGTAATCAACTGGAAAATCTTTTCTTAATGGAAAATCTGCCTGGCAGCCATGTGAGAAATCTATGGGTTTTTGTTGTTCTTGTTTGCTGGTTCCTGAGGGAAATCCAAGAACATAGATCAATCTGGATTGCAGGATGTTGCTGAAATGATGGCGATCACAACCATCCAAGACATGTTGGTGCACTCCACTAGTCTAGCCTGACAATAGAACATCCCCCACTTTGAGTGTCGATGATGTACCCCTTCAAAGCATTTGTTTATGGGCAATTTGTCAGCTAGCGCCACAGAAATGACCTGTTTATGACCAGTTCCAGCTACTGCCAGGGTTATGACCATACTTATAGGTGGTTATATCATGTTATATCCCAACTTCTCGGGAGTCAAATCTCATGGTTCCAACATGTTACAACCCATCTTCCATGGAGGCTTGGAACCCGGTCCTCTTCCAACCAAAAAATCGCGGGGCCGAGGACGCTATGAATTTGTGCCCCTGCACAGCAGCTCGACCGATGGGTCTCTGGCAAGACGATGCATCCATTCTGTGGGGCTTTATCCAACATGCTGGGTTTGCCGCTGGGGTTTGCCGAGATTTTTAAGGAGCTTGGACCGTTTGGAGAAGTGTATCAGATGTGAAGATTGTGCATGTGTATTTGCAGCCGTTTAGAAGGAGCAAATTCATTGGTATTTGCAGTGTTTTTCATTGTTTTCAGAGTTTCATATTAAAGATCATTCCATGTTCAGCGATTTGTTTTAGAATAAGGTTCATGTGTGGCGAACACAATTTTTTCGCGAGATCTCGCGGAAAAATCTTTGTGAATTTGAAGTTGGGAAATGTTGGAAAAAAAAATCAGGCTGCTGAAAGTTCTTCATGGAAGGCAAGATCCAGGAACGTTATTGCACATAGCCGTTGTACAGAGTTATAAACTATATAACTAACTATAGGGCACCACGTTGTATATGACTATATACCTGTTGTAGAATGTTATATAATCCTTATGTACATTTCAAAACCTGACATTTCTCCACAACGAACCAAGGCACAGTTCCTCCCAACGAGCAGTACAGAGCCTTCCACCCTGCTGCTGCCGGCGGACGCAAGGTGCAAACCGCGAGCAAAGTACCCCGGGTGATTGGGTATTTCATGGAGATTTACCCTCTGGTATATTAACAGTTCGACCCTGAGAATAGCTATTTTTAGAGGAAACTCATCTTCCAATCCCGATGACTGCCAGGGTCTATGTTAATTCACCAGAGGGTAATCAGCAACTTTAGTGGTTTTACGGACTTGAAACGATCAAAGATAAAAAATACAACTGAGACCGGACCGGATGGTTAATTGGTTATTATGAGGAGTTATCTTACCTGGTTGTTGGGGATTATGAACTGGCCCATGTCAAGGAAACCTGTCGACCAACTAGTATAGTAAGATGGGATATGATATGAGCATTTTTAATGGCTCAATTGGGACTTGAAGTCTTGGAATGGATCAGACCCTGGTAGCCCGCTGAACATGAACACATGTACACATCCTGTTTACTTTGGGGAGGGTCAACATATCACAATGTGGACCTACTTACATGTGTTAATATGCTTAGATACCATGGTACAATAGAAACCCATCCCCCCAACCATTAAATGCACCCATATTGCCTTGCCCCAATTCATGAATAGATCCAATACAATCTGCCAAGTGTTTTAATCGTGACATTGAGTATTATGAGAATTTCTTACTGTATGTATTTTGGTGACTCTGAGCATGTTCATGAATCCAACATGAAGGTTATGTGGCCAGAACATAATGGTGAACTTGATCAACCCCAAACATGGAACTATCATGGGAATACCGTGGCTGAGCTGAAGGCAGATAGTCAACAGCTCTTTAGTTTGCAAGATTACGTACGGGGTTCTAGAGTCTTGCTCCCCCCCCAAAAAAATGATTTGGATATTGCATGATATGGAATGAAAACAAGGTAGACTTGAAAGACATTAATTTCATGGGAATTGTGGGCCAAAGAACACAAAGGAAGACACCGGCCATCAGCGGAGTTTGCGCAGGCCATTCTGAGCACTGATATCGCTGAGACACTTGTAATGCAGGTGAAGTTTGGAAAGTCTGGAGAAACATCTTTCTATATTACAGTCATGTGGCAAACCCAATGCCATAAACCATCCCCAAGACATCACCATTATTTACGGGTGCTATGTTTACCATCCGCAAATGGTAGGTTTTATGGCAATGGTTTTTCCACATGATGTATGATATGTATATATAATCATATGTATTACTGTATATATATATACATATATATATATACATTATATATATATATATTATATATATATACATATTATATATATATATTATATATATATATACATTTATAATCACCCTGCAGAAGATAGAATGCGGATTAATATGGAAATTTCTGAAGATCCTCAAATACGTTTGATATTTCCCTATTTGATGTACTTTTGGTTGACTATACACGTATGGACCAATGCATATTTTCCGAATAGACACGTTTATGTCGTGAGCTTCATGTCCTACTTGAATCTATCATATTACATCTCTATCTCCACATGTTTTTGTGGCACTTACTGGTGATTTGGTGATTGCATATCATTTGTACAGATTACCCTGGGGATCCAAACTTCTTCTCACAGGATATTTGGATATATTTGGGGCATGACGCACTCCTGGTCCAGTTGAATCAATAAAGTCTTGATACTGTAATTTTCCCGTTTCTTAGTGGCTCAATTTCCATCATCCCACAACGTTTTTTTCCAACACCAGCAAAGGAGACAGGCTAACCAAAAGCAGCAATGTTTTCTCTACCGTCCGGCCCTCCGGGAATCAAATGTGGCAATGGAAAATCTCCCATCTGGAAACCTCCATTTTTTAAGGTGATTTCCCATGGCCACGTTTGATGACCCCTCGTACCCAGGACCTCCATCACCATCCCTGACATCATTTGCGTGGTTGACAGCGGCCTGGCACGGGTGAAGAAACACACCAACCTCGAGGCCGGGGGTTGGTGGCGCGGGGGGCCTCGCCGGGTTTTGGGGTGAAGCCATCGTTTTTTTTGCCATGGCCATTGGGAAAAATGTGGCCGTATTTTTGGACAAAGTCAGAGTTTATAATATGAGAGATATAGCCTAGCCATTGTATGCCATTGTTATATGAATTATCCCATGACTTTTTTAGATTGTCTGCTGGTTGTTTGTCATTGAATGGTTGAACCATGTTGAACCCTTGATTTATGTTTGTTGTTTGGTTGTTATACCACATTCATTGGTCATCATATGTCATCATCGTCCCAATTTTGTATCATTTTGCTGTTGGTTCGCATGCAAAATTGTTGTTAGTTCTGGTTCAAACACCCACTCTGATTAGATTCTGGGTGATGATTCACAACACACCAATATGGGTCTTGGTAAGATGTCCGCATCATTGTTATTGGTTTAACATCTATTTTATTGCTCTACACATTTGTTGGGTCAGACTCTCACTCAGATCTAATTGCAGGAGATTATCCTGGTGGTTCTGGCTTTACCCTAGTGGTTTGAATAGTTGATTCCCAACTGACCTCCTTTTTTTCTCCGCAAGGGCGGACTTTTTTCACTCTGTTTGTCCCACTTTTTCTCCAGTTCTTCGAAACATGTTCCAAACATTTCTCCCTAGTTTTGCACATGTTCCCTCATTGTTCACGTTGCTCCTTCAATTTAGCATATGTCCCACGTGTTTTCAACCGTCTCCTCAATTATCCTGTACGTTTGTTGCTTGGCACTTGTATATTTTGGTTTCAAACTCCTCAAAGACCCTTGGTGCTTCACCCCAGTTTGAAAGCTGTTCCAAGTGGGCTTAGTAGGAGTAGTATAAGTCCAGTTATACTTTCGGGTTACAACCTATTTACTAAATGGAATATATCCCCAGTATTCCCCAGTGATGTGTGCAATAGACCACAGCTATGGGTTCTAACTCGCTGGCATGAAGCACCGCCCCCTGCAGGTGGTGTGGGCTAGTCAGGCCAATTTCCTGCAGCGTGCCGGGCGCGCCGGGCGCGTGCAGCACGGTGTTTGTGCCACTGGGCGCTATAGAGCTGAGATATTTCTGAGCTGGAATATGTGCAGGTATGATAGGTATGCTCTGTAATAGTATAACTAAATGGATCTATCTATGTAAATGGTTTGAAACTGCTTTGCAAACTTGTTAGCTAAAAGGATCAGGACGCATCCGGGCAGGCACCAGGTCTATGTAATACATATCCTATCGATACCTGGACCCCCTCGGTTGTGAGTTCCAGGCTAAGGACTCTCCATTGAGTTCGATGATGATGATTTTCCCACTCAAACCATATATGTTACCCTCTGGTTATTTAACATAGCCATGGAATAGCTGGCTAATTTGGGATGATTTTCCCAGCTAGAAACCTCCATCTAGTTCGGTGATTTTCCATGGCTATGTTAAATAACCATAGAAATTAACCCAAAACAGGCAGGTTTTGAGTTGCCATGTTTGACACCAGCGGGTCCTGGTCCGTTGAGGTGCACCTTTTTACCCGGTCTCGTTTCTACATGTTGGCGCCCGAGCCCACACCCGCCGCCCGGTTGTTATGGCAGCTTCACTGGATGATGAAGTTCTCCCTACAAACTTCCAAGCAGTGTATGTGTTCATGTGTTTGAAAAGGTTTTCCGCAAGCATTCAGGCCATTGTCATCATTCATCCATTTCTTGTTCTTCTAAGGATATCTGTCGATCCCTGCAGATGGCGACAAATTATGCTGTTGCTGTGAACATGGCGAATGCATGCAAAAGCCAAGAACACAACTATTTCCAACCCATTTCAGCAGGCGCCAAAACTCTCCAGCGGGGAATGTTTCTTGCGGATTTCACTGCACTACATCTTTTTTATTACGTGATAGATGATGAAATTCGACCCAGTTCTACCTAAATTTAAATGGATTCACAGTAAATTCCTTCTAAGAAGGTGTCTTAACATATCTTGGACACCCCAAAAACAGACCCCCCATACTGGCCTTATTTGCACTGCCGGGTTGCTTTCCTGGAAATTATGGGACAAAGGCATGCAGGTAAATTTCTTAAATGCTACAGAAACATAGACGATCTGACAAATAGACAGCATATGCACATCAACCCACGATCTACAAACCACATGCGGTAGATGAAACCATATTGATTCATGAAGGGGTGACTCAAACAAAAAGTGGAGTATATAGGGTGAACATCTCCTTATTTGGTACGTGGGCAAAACTGGGTTCTTCAATCAAATTCACCACAAAGCAATGACTCGCCTGCTTGACATCATTGACAATTTGTTTTTAGAGTATTTTGTTTGCTGAACTACACATGCATATAAAATATTTATAACACTTTACGTGGAGTGAATAGTCATTGATGGTGTTTTTGTTTCCATTGGCAAAATTCGACACTGAGCGACATGGTCCTGGACCCTGGAGGATGTAAAGCAAAGCTAAGAGATTCACAACATATCATAATTTATCATTCATACAGGAAGGCCCCCCCCCAGTTTTAAGTTGGTCTAGTTTCGCCCATCTAACTATCGTAATATTCCCCATAAACCCAAAAGTTAACCAAGTTATCTGAGTCAACTTAGCTAACTTTGGTGCCCCTTCCTGTATGCTATATTTTAGCATACTATAGTTTGCTATGGTTAACCACTGCTAATCACTCAAATTTACAATGTTGTTGCAACTGTAATTAACTTGGCTATGGTTCACCACAGTAATCTAATGCTGTAATACTGTGGTGATGTTCTCATGCCACGGCCCTAGGAGATGCAGCGTGTGCCACTGGACGAAGCTCTGTTGAGCGTCTGTGACTTGGGTCTTGTGTCTTGGCAGAGGAAGAACGGTGGGGGATGATTTTTCGATGGGGTTCTACTGTGAAGACTGGGATTTCCTATGGGAAATATATAGTATATATGGAAAACGTATGGAATATGGCAGCATGGCATATACCTTTTTGTTGAAAATACATGAAAATACCTGGAACATGTTAAAATAGACGAATAGTGATTAAGTGATACTAGGATTGGTAGCGACCCCAAAAAAAGAGGCGCAAAGACTGCAATTTGCCGCTCCTTTGGAAGTACATTTGCTTTGTCGTTTGGGGGTGTGATTTTCTATCAGTCGTTTGTGCGCAGGCATCTACATGCACAGCGTAAATTGCTTTTAAAACTCGTTCGGTTTGGTCTCCAATGACCATAGGGGACATTGGGATTTCTCAGTAAACAGTAAATCAGTAATTAATTAGATTCCACCGTTCCGCGAAGTAAACCTTGGGTGACCCAAATTGGCTGGCTGGAGAATCTTCCATTGGATGATTCTTTGATATTGATCTTCCCATTTTACAGCTGTAATCATCAACAAGTTAGTTTTATCATTCACAGCTAAGATATGCTTCGACCAGGAAAGGGTAGAATAGTTTGTTGGCATGTTTTCAATGGGGGAATGGTTCATACCCGGGTATGTTTCTGTTTGCTGACTATCGGAGACGACTACTCATGTTTGGTGGTGTTAAATTGATTTTAGTACCAAGCAAAACGAGATGTCTCCTGGATACTTCGTATACAATGTATCAACTTCATGTTATTTATAGATAGTCAGGAAATGCTCACGGTAAGTGTTGGTTAATAGTTACACAATACCTGGAGTGTTCGAGTTTGAACATGTTTGTTTTTGTTGCAATACAGAGATTTTAACAGCAAACATGGGACGTGTGCAGGAGAAACACCAAGACAGGTGTGGGCCAATCAGAACCTGTCACGTCATGACATTGAGTGTATGTTTGTGCTTTCACGAAGTATGAGTAGAAACGAGGTGTGCCATTTACAGAGCCATTTGAAACCACCTTTAAACGACTTTTGTTGAACAACAATCAGAAATGAGGATCCCAAAAAACACGCCATGATGCGCCCCACATCGTCCCAGGATGACTGCACAGACATCCCGGAGGAAGATGTGGAGGCGTCTTCCAGAAGAATCATCCCTAAAAAATGGCTTTAATTCAATGTCATCCCATACAATTGTAGATCCACCATGAATCAAGATGAATCAAGGACCATTTTTACGAAAGATGAATCAAGCACCATTTGTAATTAGTAACTTTAGTGCGTCTAGACATGATAAAGATGGGAATTACACGGAGTTGCTACAAGTTGCCCAGATCACATTGTTTCCATTCAGTTCATTGGTGGGTCAGTCATGGTCAAGGGCATTGGCATGAAGAACATGTTTGAAAAAGACATGGTGTCCCCAAAATCCGCTCTTTTGCACCAGACAAAGTGCCTGAAGACCATGATTCAAGCTTTAAACCTCAGCAGCCCTACAGATATCCCGCATTCAGCACGTGAGTTTTTTTGGTCAAGTCAGTGGGGCACCAACGACTCCACAGAATTCATCATTTCAAGATGTTTCAAATATCAAACCATCCATTTGGACCACTTGGCTTGTCAGAAGTTCGTTTATTTCGAACGATTCTTTTTGGAGAAATTTCAGATCATGATCTCACCGATGGCGTCAGGATTGAATGATGGGAATTGGATGGAATTGGATTGAGGTAGATAATCGTAGATATCCCAAGTCATGGCCCAATTGTTTTAGGTGGGTCAAACACTAAGGACCATAATTCATCAACATACATATGTAGTAATTTCATGTAATTTCATAATATTAGAATATCCCATTATCAAGCCCATATTATTTCAGATTTGATTCATTGGTTATATATCACCCATGTTCGGAAAATTGGACCAATGAAGGCCTATGGTCCCTGCTGCTACGTCATGAACTTCTTGAAGCAAGCGCCGGATCCGCCTCTCTCGAAGGATGCCGCTGGGCTCAAACAGCGCTAGCGACAGGACAGGGGTCATGGCAATTTTCAGCAACGAAATTCGGATTGTTCCTTCAAGAATTGGGATCAAACCATCAAATATGTAGGGTTCTAATCCATCGAAAATAGGGATTGAACCATCTAAAAGAGGGGTTTTAACCATCCTTAGGAAAGGGTTTTTAACCGTCAAAATAGGGATTTATTCATCCAACATAGGGATTTAATCATAAAGAATGGTAAACCATTGGATTCAACCCCCAAAAAGGTGTTTGAGGTATGTTGAAGCCGAACAAAAATACCATTTGCAGAGAACTCTGCATTTAATCTCTACCCCGTATTACTGACCACCCCCCCATCCCCAAATAGTAAACACGGAGATCTTTCTTTTGTATTAGGGTGCCTCGAATAATCAGAACTAAAACCTTAATAAAAGTAATAAAAATTGGGATTCAAAATTGATTAAATCCCTTAGTAAAACCCCTTCAAAATATTGCCAAAGATTGGATTTCAAAGCTTTCCCCCAATAGCATAGCCAAATAGCGACCTTAATAAAAAAAATTTAGATGGGACCGTAATAAAAAACAATCAGGTGTGATCCTATTTTCATTAATAGGGGGTACAAACCATTACTTCACCATCCTGTTCTCCTATTGATTTTCCTTACCACAATTGAAAACGCAGTTGGTAACCAACCAAAAAAACACGAAAGTGGCACTCCACTCCTATTTCTATTAGTTGGGGGAGTTTTAGTAATTTGGTGGAGATTAATTTCCTTTATCATCATGCTACACTTCAGCCTTTCATCACCAGGGCTGTTTTGGAAAACAGACTAGACAGACCACCTGTTTTTGCGGCTGAATCAGGGTCAACGGTTCTGGACAAAGAGATCCCTAATCCTTGCAGTTCCTTCCTGAGAATCTCCCTGTCTCTATTTTGTACATGTGGTGCCAAAGAAAATAGTAAGTATATACAGTTGCTTCATAACTACTGATGATTGAAACATATTGAAACTAGGAGTTATGGTAATTGTGTCTAAATTATAACATCATATAACTATAGTCTTCATGGGGTTTATCAACCAGCAAACATACCATCGATTGTGGCTCAGGTTTGGAACGCCTTCAAGGAGCTACAGCACGTGGGCGCATTGGATCGCGCAGGTACGAACTCGATCGACCCAACTGGGGAAAGCCACTGGAGGTTTTGGTTGTGATATATATAATCCCAATCCAAATACGTTCTTAAAAGAATATACAACAACCCTCCTAAATCTTACCCTATTCATATTTCTAAAGAAACGTACTTGGATCCATAAGGAATACAGATCTATATAACAATTATATAAGCGTTATAACCTGATCAGCTAAAAACGGTGTCTTTTTTGTTGCCGGGCTGAGATTGGTCGTGAAACTAGTCAAACTGGAGTGAGTAGATCCACATCAAGTAGTGAGAATCCCCACCAGAGTGGGAATAGGAACTTGAAAATTCACGAAAATTCCATATTCTATCTACATCAGGCATCAGAATGATTGTATAATTGTATACACCTCCATCTTTGTTAAGCTCCATCCCATCTTATTTGTCTACCATTGTTTTCATAAGAAGAATCTGAGAATGCCAACAGGTCTAGCTGGGGGTTCCCCCCTCTTTGAACATTCATTCTCAATGGAGGATCCAAAATTCAATGCGGGTCCTCTAAGATGGTAACTTGGCTTTAAAACAACTACAGTTGAAATTTCATGAAATTTCTATTTCCAATATCCCCACTAAGTGGCCCACCAAGCGTTCGTTTATCAATCCAATTTACCGAGAAGGTGTCTACAGTCAAGATTGGCTTCATCAACGACACGTCATGACTCCGGGGCCGAACGCATGCACAGCGACGGACTCACCATCAATGATGCTGAGAAATTTCAAATACTACCCCAAAATGTGAGCATGTGCTTATTTGATATTTATATATATATATATATATTTATAATTACATGGGGATGGGTCAAAGCCTATGACTAGTACATTTTGGGGAAATATGCATCCATTGCACATACATTTACCAGCGATTTTCGGGATTTCGACTCATAGCCAGCCGTGATTTCGCATAGCCAGGTGGTGCCACCCCAGTTCTAGTCACCACCTTACCGATCCTATCTTGCACCACCTTGTACCCTCTTGTAAACGAACAAAGATGTGGACAATCACCATTTTTCATGGGAAAATCCACTATAAATGGCCATTTTCAATAGCTATGTTAGTTTACTGGAGGGTACCCATTTGTAGATCATTTTCCCAACGGCTTTTCCACATCGTCGGCAAGGCTTCCTGACCCATTTGGGTGCCCTCTTGGTGCGTTTGCCCATGTCTCCGGGTCCGGCTCTCGTCCTTCTGAAACGACTCGTGGTCCAGGGCGGGGATTCTTTTTTAGAAACGGATGATACAAATTTGATCAGTACAGTAAGGGGAACATCCCCAACTGGCCCAACATTTCAGGTGAATTATGATAATTGTGCCAGTTTGTTTCTTTTTGTTTGAGATGTGTTTAAACTTTAAACTGTTTAGTTCTTCAACCATATTTGGAATGTATATGATATTATATAATATGATGATAATCAATCATCATTATTTACTACTATTTCTATGCTTGTTTCAAGCGTATTTGAGATGACGATCCCATGGTGATGAAATTGAGCATCGATGTACCTGGACCTGGACACTGGACAATAGATATACTGTACCCATGAACAATCGTGAACATAGGTATGTTCACCTCAAATAAGTCTGGTTTGTCATTGTCTCTATAGCTAGTTTCATTATCCAAGATAACAACATGCAACTATATGTATCTATATGTCTTACTATGTCTTATGTATGCCTACTATTTGTATTGTATGTATACCACGTGATATTCTCATTAGAGGATATATTGATCCCAAATGGTTCCCAGCGGCCGGTCCCAGGTCTGGGAAGTGCCTTTTACTTCGCCAGTCTTCTGGGTTTTCCTGAGGCAAAAGCGATGGGCACCAGGAATGGGGGGTACCCTCTGGTAATTAAACGTAGCTATTGAACATGGCCATTTATAGTGGATTTTCCCATGAAAAATTGTGATTTCCCATAGTTAATTATGTTAGTTTACCAGAGGGTTCTGGTTTTTATGGATTTTGCCACTATTTTCAGAATCTTGGTCATTTCCTGCAATATAAATTTCAATGGAAAGAACAAAACAAGACTGCGCTAAACAATCAGTTTTTGTTGCGTATCCCAATGTGGGGACGCTTGTTTCAGCCATCAATTGGGGAGTTGACCCATCGCACTGGGGATGGATATGATCAGTGCATATAAGTCAATTCTGCCTGGGAGACCGGAGAGTTCGTTTATAACTACAATAATTGGGTGAACATATAGCCAACTTATATCTAGCTTACGTAGCAGGGTTCAGATTAAATATGAATGGGGTCATGTAATCCATGATAATCCCAATATCTAAGGGTCTACTTGATTTACCCTCTGGTAAACTAACATAGCTATGGAAAATCACCATTTTTAATGGGAAAATCCAATATAAATGGCCATTTTCAATAGCAAACTGTTAGTTTACCAGAGGGTAAATGATGCTGAATCTGCTTTGATCATTGATTTCTCTTCGATAATTATTCATCCTCTTGGTGACATAAAAATTGGGTGTTTCTTGAGGGGTGTTTATGATGTGAACTACTTGAGATATCGGTCAAACCGAATTCGTACTTTTAATGTACTATGTCTCTCACCTGGATTAACATGGGAAAAAAAGGTCCCAACATACCATGATTGAGATATTCAGACATTCATTTCCCCAATATTCAATGTAATATGTCTCTCATTTGGATTAAAATAGATAAAATGGTGTATCGCAAAATACCATGATTGAGTATCATTTTCCCAAGTTTCAGATATTCAGAAACATCTGGACCCCTCGCCCTGCCCAGGCGGCGAGTCAGGTGGCGGCTTCCCTGGATGGTCGAGAGCCCTTCAGCCGCCAGAAGAACGAGGCCGGCCGTGCCTGGACCAGGGACCGAGGCATCACATGGCTGGGCCCAGCATTAAAAAAAGGCCCGGATTTGAAGACCAAAAAAAAAATCGGAGGGTTTGCCCAGAGTTTTGGGGTATAGCCCAAAGTATGGCTAGACTATAGTGAAATCTATTGCAGTAGGACATGTATTTTGAAATATATGATAAACCACTTGATTTTGCTGTGGCCTACTTTCAGACAGACCCAGGTGAAACTTCGATGGGAGATATATTCCCTTTCCTGATTGAACGTTTTCAACAAAACAGATCTCCCAAATAATGATGCTTATCCCATCTTATCCCATTGTGTCCATTTATATCTCAGTACAGTTTTCTACATATGTATATAGTATCTGCGTGCATATTTGCATGGATAGATGGATAGATAGCAAGATAGTTGGATATAGGTAGATAGATCGATAGACAGATAAAGAGATGCTTAAATCATCTTACCCTCTGGTAAACTGTTACATTTTACTATGGAAAATCACCTTATTTTTCATGGAACAATCCACTATTTCTATGGCCATGGCTTCAATAGCTATGTTAGTTTACCAGAGGATATATCCCATTAAATCCCATTCCATCCCCATTAGTTGATGGTTAAATCCCATTAATCATGGTGATTTTCCATGTCTATCCCCACGAATTTCCTCAGGACGCGAGCAGCGCCATGAACTTTGCCGAAGGCGTGGACCAGAAAAAGCGCTGGAGCGACGTCTTCGCGATGGCCAAAGCGCTAGGAGAAACCGTGGGGACTACCGTGGTGATTGATGGATGTTGATGGCTTCAGTTGGGAATGGGCTCAAAACAACTAATTCACCATGAATATAGAATAATACATTGACATATAATATATATATATATATATGGGATATGATGGCTTCAATGGTTGGGAGAATGGTGTCTGATTTTGAAGATGATTCCAAGCTGCTATATCACATGTATCTGCAGTTCACATTCTTTTCCTAGCAATGCCAAAACAGTGACCCCAGTTGAAGAATCAAATAAACAAGACCGAGGAGGAATCAGAAAAGAGTCTGGGGATGCGATCGTAGTTAACACCTGCAACGCCCCAAAATTCAGGCACTTGCTTCTTGATTCTAATCAGGGTACTGGTGACTTCAGGTAGATGAACATTGCAAACTGGCTAAACTAAACGGCTAAACCCATCGTTTTCTCCGAGAGGTTTCGCCGCGTCTGCATGTTGTTTTAACGGGATTCGATCAGGAGAGTTTGAGAGCCAAAGCAGCCGTGACGCTCCACGTCTCTTGGTGGAGATGGGCAGTGGGACATTGCGGTGGATTTTATATTTGGCAATCTGCATGAATATTGAAGATGCGTGGGATTTGAGTCAACGTGGGCCCTTGGATTGGTAGTTCAGTCATGAATATTTACCCATCAGCCAACACTGTTTCTAAGGTGCAGGGTATCTAAGATTTGCGTTGAAATCGGATACAGGATTTCACAAAGAAGATATGCAAATGTGCCAGTAGAATAAACAGTCGGATATTTCATACCAAGCCCCATCAAAAGATATAAAAGGTTGGTGTATCATATGATACACTATTAAGTATATTATATAATAGTAATATATATATATATATAATTATAGATACATATACAGTTACACAGATACCCGGAACCCAAATGATCTCTGTTTTGAAAGTGAGCCCTCATTTGACGGGTCAAATGATCCCACCATTTTCAGCTAAGCATGTGGTACAAAACCAGCTGAAGATGACCTGCATACGCCAGGTTTCTGCCGAGAAAAGGGGCTCATTTATCCGGTGATGCAACAGCTTTCGAGCGCCATGCAGCAACTGAAGAGGCAACAGTGGCATCGCTGAAGTCCTCCATGGGTGTATTTGGAGGTGACCAAAAAACTGGGTGGTATCCCCAAATCATCCACAATTAGACCATGGCTCCCAAACTACAGGTTTCAATACTGATTAGTATTGAAACCTGTAGTTTTGGGGGGTAACCCCATTTTAGGCGGTGTCCCAAAAAATGGGATCCAACAAGACATCTGACTGTCTCACCCCGGCAATCGACAATGTGTCCATTCTGTTCTTGTTGGAAAAACGTTCTATGATCTGGTTCCTGTCCTTACTATTTTACTGAAATCCGTCAGCTTTTTGATCACGTTTGATGCTGCATTCCCCATTCTTTTTGGTTCCTTCACTCTTCATACAGAAAACAATCCTGGCACCAGCGTGGCGCGCCAGGGTCTCTTGGGATCTCAGCAAGGCGTGTCTATACTGGACTCCTGGTGTCGCCCCCGATGCGGACGACGGCAGTGGCAATGCTGACGCTTGGGAGGGCGATGGTGCTGCCACCGTGTGGGAGGACGAAGGTCAGGATGATGCAGGAGCTGCAGTGGTGCGTGAGTCTTGCGGGAGGTGTGATGGGAAAATGGTGTTCAATTTTCAATCACACGTCAAAACCCTGGTACCCTAGTTACCCTATAGCTGGTTAATGTCTCCATGTATCTAACATTATCTAACATTACCTACATGAACTATACAGAATACATGTATTGATAGTTTATGATCACTCACCCAAGCAGGGGTTAGTGAAACCGTGGCGCTCAACCATCCTTTCTTGGGTTTGAAAGCATGTTTTGCAGGCCTTGGAATTAGCTTCCCTGTTTGTATTTCAGCCGACTCTTTTTAGTTTGAAAGGAAAAGGACGTGTTCAACACCAAACATATGACTACCCCGTGATTCTGTTGCAGCTTCAAAATGAAGAACCATGGCTTCAAGTCTTCAAGTCACAAACCTAGGTTTGGGGGTGGGCACCCCCAGTAATTCTTGCAAAAAAAACGTGGTTTTGGCAAACCGTGAATCTTGCTGGAGCTTGAAACCAAATTCAACCTCCATAAATCTGGCTTCCTGAACACTAAAGTAGCAGTTTTTGGGGGAAAGATAACCAAAAACCATCAACAACCTCGCTGCTGGCCTTCTTGCAGGATGTGACTGCGCTAGCGGCGCACGCATTTTCCCCAAGGACACTCTGGAGGATTCCTGGCCCATCATGCAGATGCTTGGATCCAGTCTCAACGGCATGATGCATCGATGCATCCATGGTGGGGTGCCAGAGGTATTGGTATAACATGAAAATCCATGAAAATCCATCAAATATACATAGAATATACCATGTATGTAATTGTATGTGTATATATATATATATAATATCATGTCATGACTAATGAATGCCGTCTTACAGTTTTTTGATTATCATTACTATTCTGTTTGATTATGAGTATTAATTGATCTGGCTTAGGGAGTTAGATTCAAGAAGATCCTAGCCATTGTCACTAAGTCACTGAGCTGTTGAAAACCGATACACACCTATTTCTAACCGGACAAAATAATTGAGGACCTCCCAAAATAAGATAGCAGTTTGTGGTATGGTAGCTAAGTCTTTAGCACGTGTTGTCCAAATGGACAGTATGGCGTTTGTTTGATCACATGTTGTGTGGCAACATGCGGCAACACTTCTTTGCCGCCCAATTTGAGACTGTCTTCTTGGACAGGTTTGTTTGGTTGCAGTCTTTGAGAGTGAACTCAAAACCCTGGTACCCTGGTGAACCAAATTTCCAAATAGCTGGTCTAGCGGAATGTGCATCCTCCAAAAATGATGTAACAGGTTTCAGCTCATCGCCGACATAGATCTGAAAGGATTGAACAGCATCACCTCAGGCAGAACTGGTGAACAGTGTTTTTTGCTCCGCACCAACAGACCAAATATGACCAAATGCTGTAAGTAAGGCCAGAGTGGGCCATTTGTTTGTCATGCTCCAAACCTTTTTCTTGAAAGCGATGGAAGAGACAATAAGATCAATGACCAAGAATTATGATAATGATTCATGATTACCAAAGTGACTGACGTGACCGATCGCCGAGGACAATGCTCACCTTGGCCTATAGTTCCCAGCTCAGAGTGTACGAACGGAACATGAAAGACCCACAGATTTGGTCAGTAGCAATCTGCGCTTGCATGTCTCGCACATGTCACTTCCAGATTATGTTTGTTGGTTTGAAAGAAAAAGTTTTGTGGGTTCTCGTGCTTCTCTTTATAAGTCAGTCAGATGTTCTTATATATTCTTGGTTGATATTTATATATGATGATCATTCCGTGTACAGTACGTGGTTATTACATATGATTGTGTAGTTAGTAACTATGCTTCGAGTCCGTTCATATGTTTGTTTCATTTTAGGGTAGTTCATAGAATCAGTAAATACATGTAAATGCGATCCCAACTTCTATCGTAGTTGTATATGTATATAAAATTAGATAACACAAGTCTATGTACATACACTATACATAGATGTATAAAGGACTTTTGAACACAGTAGACATGCAAAAGAAGAAAGCACCTTTCACCATCTCAAGACATCCCAACATCTTGAACATATTGCTGCTTGTCATTATCAAAACATAGTATGAAACATGATCATTCCAAGATATCCCAAGAGATTTCCGCTTTTGACCACACGTTTCACACCGCGTTTCGCTCACGCCACCGGTGACACCGGGGCAGGTTGGAACATCGGCAGCCTGGAGGGCGGCCGGCGAGTGAACGCCGGCTGGGCCAAGGCATCGCGTTTGCACCGCACCTCAGTGCCTTGGATGCCCTGGATGGGCTGTGTGGAATGAAAAAGCCCATTTACCCTCTGGTAAACTAACATAGCTATGGAAAATCGCCACTTGAATAGGTAAATCAACTACAAATAATCTATTTTCCATAGTTATGTTAGTTTACCAGAGGGTATATTGGTGTATCAATAATACATGGTATTATATGTATATATATATATGTTATATACATGGTTCTAGTATTCTACGGTATTCTCCTTGGATGGATCTGGTGTATCAAAATGATATATATGAAACTAGAGATACTATATGTATTAATGGTATTGTATATTATTAATAGTATTATTTAATTATTGTAACAATCCATATTATATGAACCAATACATCATTCGTGATTATATATAACATGGCATGATCGAAGGAAGTTTAGAAGCTAAACCTTCCGACAATATGGACAGTTGAAAAGCAGAGGTGAGAAGAGCCAAGATGTGAAGAGCTCAGCCACGAAGAAAGTCAGAAGATGAAGAAAGTCAGAAGANCTTCCGACAATATGGACAGTTGAAAAGCAGAGGTGAGAAGAGCCAAGATGTGAAGAGCTCAGCCACGAAGAAAGTCAGAAGATGAAGAAAGTCAGAAGAGAGAAGATAAGAGATGAGAAAGTCAGAAGAGAAGAGATGCAGGTGNCGAGAAGTAGGCTCGCTAAAGCGGCGGGTGCGGAGACATCTCGGCAGATGAGAGATGAAAAATTGCACGCCGTTGTGGCGCGAAGCACATTTGGACGTAGAAAGTGTTAAAACACCTCAGGTTCGGACCACTTTTGGAAGTCGCGATGTGGAAAAAGTGGACGGCGCTGCGGCGCGAAGCACATCTGGAAGTAAAAAGTGTTAAAAACTGTCGGGTTCGGAGCGCTTTTGGAAGTTGCGATGTGGAAAAAGTGCACGGCGTTGTGGCGCGAAGCACATTTGGAANAAAAAGTGTTAAAAACTGTCGGGTTCGGAGCGCTTTTGGAAGTTGCGATGTGGAAAAAGTGCACGGCGTTGTGGCGCGAAGCACATTTGGAAGTGAAAATGTTAAAAACGCCACATGCTCGGACCACTTTTGGAACATGAGATGTCGAAAAAGTGCACGGCGCTGTGGCGCGAAGCACGTTTGGAAGTGAAAATCGTAAAAGCGTGAGGNCCACATGCTCGGACCACTTTTGGAACATGAGATGTCGAAAAAGTGCACGGCGCTGTGGCGCGAAGCACGTTTGGAAGTGAAAATCGTAAAAGCGTGAGGGGTTCGGAGCACGTTTTGACGATTCGATGATGATTCGATGTCGAAAAAGTGCACGCGGTTGTGGCGCCAAGCACATTTGGAAGTCAAAAGTGTCAAAAACTGTCAGCCTCGGAGCGCTTTTGGAAGTTGAGATGTCGAAAAAGTGCACGGCGCTGCGGCGCGAAGCACATTTGGAAGTGAAAATGTTAAAAACACCACATGCTCGGACCACTTTTGGAACATGAGATGTCGAAAAAGTGCACGGCGCTGTGGCGCGAAGCACGTTTGGAAGTGAAAATCGTAAAAGCGTGAGGGGTTCGGATTCGATGATGATTCGATGTCGAAAAAGTGCACGCGGTTGTGGCGCCAAGCACATTAGGAAGTCAAAAGTGTCGAAAACTGAAGGTTTGATGCAAATTTTGAGATGTCAGTTAACTAACTGACCTAACTAACAACTTAACAACTTAACAACTTAACCACTTAACAATTGAACAACTTAACAACTTAACAATTTAACAACTTAACCACTTCACAACCTAACAACTTAACAACTTAGTTAGTTAGTTTGTCAGTTAGTTAGTCAGTGAGTCAGTCTGTTAGTCAGTCAGTTAGTCAGTTAGTCAGTGAGTCAGTTAGTTAGTTAGTTTGTTAGTTAGTTAGTTTGTCAGTCAGTCAATCAGTTAGTCAGTTAGTGAGTTAGTTAGTTGGTTAGCTAGTTAGTCAGTCAGTTAGTCAGTTAGTCAGTTAGTCAGTTGGTCAGTTAGTCAGTTAGTTAGTTTGTTAGTCAGCTAGTTAGTTAGTTAGCTAGTCAGTTGCTCAGTTAGTCAGTTCGTCAGTTCGTCAGTTCGTCAGTTAGTTAGTTAGTTAGTTAGTTAGTTAGTTAGCTAGTTAGTTAGTTAGTTAGTTAGTTAGTCTGTTAGTCAGTTAGTCAGTGAGTCAGTTAGTCAGCTAGTCAGTTACTCAGTTAGTCATTTAGTCAGTTAGTCAGTTAGTCGGTTAGTCAGTTAGTCAGTTAGTCAGTTAGTCAGTTAGTCAGTTAGTCAGTTAGTCAGTTAGTCAGTTAATCAGTTAGTCAGTTAGTCAGTTAGTTAATTAGTCAGTGAGTCAGTTAGTTAGTTAGTTAGTTTGTTAGTTAGTTAGTCGGTTAGTCAGTTAGTCAGTTAGTCAGTTAGTCAGTTAGTCAGTTAGGCAGGCAGATAGATAGACAGATAGATAGGCCGACGCTCCAACCACCTTTTGATCCATCANATCTGCTCTGCCATCCATGACTCACAACAACGAACCTCTCCTATAGGTTTCCTATTCTGAAACTTCCGCCACCGCCTTGTGCGGTACTACTGGTAGGTATGATACAGAATATACCATATCAATGGGGTGTATAGTATAATGGTGTATCATAGACCAATAGAAAAAAAAACAATATGGATACTCTATACTTAGATTTCGTGTGAATATTCATTTAACACAGGGATTTATATACATATGGTCTATATAATAGTTATATGTAGTTTATTGTATTCTATCATATGAGGTGATTATTGATTGGCTGTGGTTTCATAGTGTGATAAAACATCCTGTAGTAGTGGGAATAACATATCGGATAAGAAACACATGTGTTTTTATATGCAATAAACCCAATAAGAATGATGAGATCATGGGGGAACACTGGGATTCTAGTCAGAAACATGATGATATCATGGGATATAATGCTGTAAACACAAGTATCATTGGGTATACCCCATTCTTTGGAATGATGTGTATATATATAATATACATATTCCCATAAAAAAAGAGATGGTCATCAAACCCATTATAGGGAATTTTTATTATTGGATGGATAACCATAAACCACATGCTGTGTTTTGACCACAAGATGCCGAAAAGGTTTGAATGATGAATAGTTACGGATTCGGGTTTTACGAACGTCTATTTTTTTGGGGGTGCTATAATGGCAATAATAGCAATAGTAGATAGCCACAACAGTGTTGCAACAATAATGGCAATATATTCAATATTGATAAATGTTTGTGTGCTGTACATTACATATACTGTTCGTAGTCTAATAAGCTGAATCAATGCTTCATTGCTATTATACATACTTGTCTATACCTGTCTGGTTAATGTGTGCCTGTGTTTTGTTTCCAGTTTCTAACACATATATATATATATACATACATATATGTATACTAGTATCTATATAGATATCATACGCATTTTGCTTGGTAGAACCTGAAATGGATGGTCGGGATTTGACTAACACTCCGCTGGGATGTATCTGGAAGGGGGGTACCACAAAAATGTTTTTTGGTAGGAAACTGATGATAACCCATGCTTGTTGGGGTCTAAATTTTGAGACAACCTCAACTGGGCATCTACTCATACAGTACAAGTACGTGGGGGTATTGATGGGTGATACAAGCCATGCAAATGATATCAAAGGATCAGACAATGGCATTTAACCAAGTATGGTTGCATCACACCTACAGTGTATATGGTTTGTCTGAAGAGAGGTAACCGTCAATCTCTCTTTGACAAGCAATTAGTGTGGTTTCCCCACTCTAGAAAGAACCCATCTAATTCATGTATTGCTCTATCTGTATATATATATATATACAGGTATATGTCAAATGATATAATGTAATTACATAATATTACATAATATGCATATTCAACTATTTCAACTATCATAATCTATAACACATATAATATGATGGGGTAGCCAACTACCCATGTTGAACCATATGTTCAACATTGTTCAACCACATTAACACAAGGATTTTACCGGCCATTTTTAAACATCCGTTGGATGGCCAGGTGCTTGTGGACGATGACGACAAGCCGCCATGTGCCTTGCTGACCTACGTGGAGCTCACCAACAGCGGCGGACGGATCTTGCGTGGAGGCCGGGGACGCGGATGTGGTTGGCGCGGTGAAGGCCGGGGTTCAACATGTTGAAAAACCATGAACTATGATGATATACCCTCTGGTAAACTAACATAGCTATTGAAAATGGCCATAGAAATAGTGGAATTTTCCATTAAACATAAGGTGATTTTCCATAGTTATGTTAGTTTACCAGAGGGTAATGTGATTTCATCCATTGATAATCATTGAACCATCAAACATGGTGATTTTGAGTGTTTCTTGATCAACATTAAGAATCATGTAACATGATCTCACCCATGATCAATCGTCATTGAACATGATTAATCATATTTCCACATGGTTTAATGAACATTTAAACCGAATTGGATCATATACCCATGGATATGAACAATTGTGTTTGAACATAAAGAGGTATGATAAAGTGCGCTCTCTGGTAAACTAACATAGCTATTGAAAATGGCAATTAGAACATATAGAAATACTTGATTTTCCCATTAAACATAAGGTGATTTTCCATAGTTATGTAACAGTTTACCAGAGTGTCAATTGTATTTGCAGGGTACAATTTGGATCACCCCCCCACTCCAACGTGGATCGTGAAGACCTGCCAACCTGAAATGATGATGACTGGGAGGGGATAACCCAACGTAGGGTTTTCACGGCTTCAGATCGTCTCTTGAAATGCGGAGTCATCAAAATTGGTGGATTCAACATGACTGAAGCAACAAAAAGTGGTGTATGAATGCGGTGTTTGAATGTGACATGATTTACCCATATTTACCCATTCAAATTGGGCTGTTGAAGCAACAACACAAGGTGGAAAGTTGGGGATGGAGGGTCCCAACTGTCCTGCTTAGAATTGTGGTTGACGCCCCCTGCACACTGGACGACCCCAAGAACATCTGGTTCAGTAATTACGGGTACTTGACATTAGGGATGGAATTCACCGGGTTGCTGAAGACTTGACTGGACAGTCAGTGACAGGGATGCCCTTCAGGGCACTAAACTGAGTGCAACTTCTGTTTCTGAATCAGATATCTCAGATACCTTTCAATATTTCCCAACATCTTTGGTCTGCTATCTCACTATTAATCCCCAACTGTTCGCTCTATCACTATATATCTAATATTTCATTAATTTTGTATTATACAATATAATATTATATATACATATTATAATACATATTATATACGTCGGACTCCTTAGATCTTAGGTGCTTCCACAACCCGCCCTTTTCAAAGGCACCACGGTGACGCCGCAGCAGTTGCTCTTCTGCGGTGGTCGTGGCGGCGCCTTCTGGCAGAACGACACAGCAGTGTTGGAAAAGTGGTTGGAGATTGAGGCGCGATTCATGTGCGGGGCAGTGGTGGATCTAAGCTGGAGGTACCTACAATATGTAAGGTCTATGTTTGGGCCATGTATATAAGGGGATATCGCCCCAAAATATATATCAACGTGTGGCTTTGTTAGATGTATGGCATGTGGGGTGAAAGAGAGAATTTGGGAATATGTCAATCCCTATGAGTCAGCGTTTTTGAGCTGCAAGTGATTTTCGCTGGCCGTCCCTCCTTGTGGTCCATCTTCGAGCGCAGTCATGGAGTGAGTTGCTGTCGAAAATTCCCCGCACATTTAGGAATTCAGTAATTGCATTCCCACTAAATATCTGCATTTATAGTATCATTCATACCCAGAATTCCCCAAAATGTCCCTGTGATGTATATATCTCTATTTTCCCATTGTGTCCTTTCTACATGTTCTTCCATTTGCCCATCCTAGCTACGGAAGCCATGGCATGGCATAGCCCATTTACCCTCCTATAATCAAACATGGTAATTGAAAACCCCCCCTATAAATGGAGGTTTTAATCGAAAAAACAGCTCTACATGGTGGATTTCCATTGCCATGTTTGATTACCAGAAGGTATCCCTGGTGTCACCATGCTTGTTTCCTCCAGCCGACCCGTCGTCCAAGGCGGACTTTGAGTCTGCGGCGTTGCTGGCGGCGTTGCGCACCTGCAACAGCTTGGTGCCTTCGGACGAGAACGAACGGTCATGGAGCCGTTACCGAATGGGTAGATCATATGTGGAGGTTTCCTAAAACAAGGGGTACCCCCAAATCATCCATGTTTAATAGGATTTTCCATTAAACACCATCCATTTTTGAGTACCCCCATTTTAAAAAACCTCCATGTGGATGATATGGGAAGCCAACCAGCTGGAGATATTTCACCACCAAATAATTTGAGGATGTTTGATGGGATGTATATTGCAGAGTTAAGCAACTTGATATGATAGTTGGGTGTGTCTGAAAAAGGGGTTAACCCCCGAAACAGCCATTCTACTACGGATAAAATGATCATTTATCAATGGCTTTAGGCTATGCAAACCCTTTTTTGAGACGTATGGATTGTGACCGTATTAATATGTTGTTTTCTTTAAACAGTATGATATAATTGGGACATGTTACTATATGTTGTGTGGGGATATGTTGGGACACGGGCCCGGGATATTTATGATAGGTTTAATAAATTCACGCACATGTGTAAATATTTATATATATATATATATACGTATGTACGTATAATTATATATACATATACATATGTACGTGAATTTATATACACACATACGCTTGAGACGCATTGGGATATGTCGTAATTCGAGCCAGTGGCTACTCATGTATTTACACCGGGATCATCAGAGAGAATCTCTAGAAATCCAAGTTGGTTGATGGTATCATCATGCAGATAGCTTAGAAAGACCTCACTGCAATGCCACTGGCATGGTGGTTGGTAAGGGTAAGTCTCCAAACATGGCCGCATCTTTTTAGGTGAATGAATCTAATTGATCCAGATACAGAGGAGAAACTAGGTTCAAAGATGACCAGTCAGATTCAACAAGTGGTACTCTGTTGGACCAGAGTCCAACAGCCACTCATCACCGGGGGGGCCTCTAATGACATGTATGGTAGGATGTATAGGATTCGCTTTATATCTAGTTTATTATGCCATATCAAACCAAGGATGTTTTGGGTCACAGCATGCTTTGTAATTTTCCTATACCCTCTAGGAATCAAACATGGCTAGTTTGGAAAATTCCTGAACTAAATGGTTCTTCAGGAAAATCATCGAACTAAATGGCAGGTTTTCCGGCTTGCCCTGCAGCGTAGCTCGATATGTGGCTTTGTCTGAAAATGACGTATACAGTATACACCAAATTGTCGTCGGCAATTTAGTTATATTTTAAGCAAGCAACTTGATTTTGGGGTACCCTATTTTCACTTGTGTTTGTTGCTTTATAAACCTCAGAAACTACACTTACATTTACCATAAAAACTAGTTATGTGATGATCATATTCTGAATAAAAACTAAAAACTAGTTATGTTATGTTATCTTATGTTATGTTATGTTCATATTCAACATCACAGTTATAATATGTGATAATTGCTGTTACAAACAACGAATCTGACACAAGGTCTTGCACAAGGCCGCGGAGCTTTCGCTGCAGGATGTCCTGCAGAAATCTGGATCCATAGAGCGACGTCACTGGAATGATGCTGAATGGATGAGGGGAATCATCCCAAAAAGGCATTTTCTCAGATGTGTGAGAAAGTATCATAACCTATCCATACAGTTTTTTTCCTTTGAACATAGGGTGCCCACCAGTTTCATGGTTGACTATCATTCATTTGGTGAGTTATCATAGATTAGCCAGATATTTGGTCTTTGGTGTTGCATCGGCTGGCGTAGGACTTCAGGGGGCAGTGGATCGATTGGGCCAGTCGCCAAAGCCACTTGGTTGCCGTTGCTGGTGGCGGGACTCGTTATTTCACCGAGTTGTGTCCGCTGCTAACCTGAGCCTGTTGAACCTAACTTGAGCCTTTCAAGTCTTTGAAGACGGTAAACTAAGCAAGACAAACCCTAAAGAAACCATAAACCGAGCCTGAATCAACACCAAGCAAACCTTCATGAAGCCCTAAACCTCAAACCAACCAAAATTATCCAAAATTAAACCCCACGCTTGCCCTAAATAACTGACTCCTATACCTTTTGCGAATATGTTGCACAGCAGAGAAGATCCAAATTGTTGCGAATACCAGGCAGGGGCACCAGTTTGGGCACCTTCTCGATCTGAATTTCATGGTAAGGGCAGTGCATGGGAGGTGCCACAATCAATATCACCCTTTTCCTTTTCCTGCCCGCTGAAGGGTCCGGACTCTGGTGACACAAAGCCCGCCAGCCTGGCAAAGATCAGGATTGTCCTGGTCTGAAACTGGCACACTTGCTAAAAGCAGTGTGGATAGATTGGACACCTCGTATGCCCCTCGCATGAAACTCGGTGTCAACCCTCTGGATTGCATCTGAAGAAATACGCAGGGATAAACATCTCTGCCAGCACTTGAGGACCGTACCGCTCGGCATGCGGGATTGGACATTGCATGACATGTTGAGTGTCTTCGCAAAGCACTTTAGCATGGCTTGAAACCATCCAGCTGCACGGATAAAGTCATAGTCTTTGGGAGGCACAACTGTGGAGAGTTCTTCATAAACCTTGGTCTTGCGATTGTAAAAGAATCCCAAATGGTCCATGGTCATTTGGAAATGTGCATACAACTGGTAGCTGGAAACCCATGCCGGCTGTGCCATGGGATCTTGAGTTACAACACGCAACCATTGATCAAGAAGATGAATACCCTCACCAAGTGTGTGAATTTCCGGAATTTCCAAAACTTCTGGCAGCGGGAAAAAACTCACCTCATCGCTTTCGACTGGTTTCGCAGGAGTGATTTGTTCCCATGCAGTGGCTTCTCGCGCTCTTGTAGCTTCTTTCTCTTGGATTACTTTCAAACCTATGTCAATAAAGAGTCTGTGCAAGCTGGCACATGCTGCATATCGCTCTGCAAGGGCTTTTTCCAGGTTATGATACGCATGTAGAACACTGGCTGGGAGCAGTGCTCGGGCATGAATGGCCATAGTGTCGGCCGCCTCATTACCTCGAATTGCCCATTGGTCAACAAGGTCTGAAAACTGTGTGGTATCCTGGTGAGATGAAATCTTCAGGACCTTCTCAAAGAGTTGCGCCTCACAACAGGCCTGAAAAACTCCCTGCAACCTCTGCCAAAGATCATGGTCTTTGTGCTTACATGTGATCTCCTTGTGTGTCTGAGTGAAAAATGCAGTGAGTCGGTCAAAAACTACTTGGCAGTCAGTCCAAATGTAAAACTTTCGTCCTTGTTGCAAAGCAAATTGACACGCTGAAATGGCTGCAGTTATCTCGGCACGCAGAACTGTCTGGAGAACACCTGGGGTACCTCCGGCAGCAATTGACTGGAAATCATCACCTGGCAACATGGCAAGGCAAACCGACCATGTGGTGAGTCGCAGCGCAGGTTGTTGAGGAGAAAGGCCACTCCCGTCTGTAAACAAGTGCAACACCTCAGGCAATGGGCCAACATAGTCAAAAACCTGGGTTGTGTCAGGAATGTTTGCAAGGGCTTGGCGGAAGTGTAAGTCCGCAGCTGTCTCAACAAACCAACCGTGGAGGTATGTGCATTCTGGTTGGGCCAGAATGAACTTGCGGTGAACTGGGCTGAGCTTGGCTCTTTCGTGGCAAAAGTGCTGACACTCCCATGTTCTGTGGTAGACACTGTCTTCCTCCTGGCACCAAGGGCATTGCTTGCTGACATATTTGCCGCTGCTAAACTGCTTATCCCTGGTGAAAAACGAACCATTCATTGCAACTCGCAACAAACCGAGCTCAACCTGAGAGAGTTTACATTGGGTGTGCACACTGCAACTGATGTCTACTCCCCCAAGGCCCCCAAACTGAGCTCTGGTGGACAACAAATGGCCTACTGAGGCTGCCCAAGCATGGTCAAGGCGCTGTCGCAAGAGTTGAATGGGACAATCGATCATATGGAACTGGAGACCCTGGTGATCACGGACAAACCCATTACTTTCCCATCTCCAATGGATGGCATGAAGTCGTGCAAGGAAGGCTCCACATGGGCCAGGGCCTACTTTAGCAGGAGGGTCAGTTACCAAGTGGTCAAGCACCTCGTAGGCGAGTCTGGAAATGCAATACTGCCGAAACTGTGTCACTGTCAGGAATGTGGCATAATACCCTGGGTCATTGCAAGGTGCGGTGAAAAGACTGAACGTCAAAAGGGAGGAGGCACCATGTTTTTCCCATCTCAGGGCATGCATAGCCGAGGCTCTGAGTGTGGTGAAATGGTCTATGCCTAAGTCAACCCCTGCAACCCCATGCAAACAGCGTGGCCATGCAACTGTATGGAGGACCCTCAGTTTTTGAGCAACTGGTGCGGAGCTTCTACTCAGCCATCCCCACATTGGTTTGGTGACTGCAATGCGCGCTCTGAGTGAGTAGTTGGTGCCCCTTTTGCTATAGTTAAGGTGGCCTCCCAAGTCTTTAGCATGGAGCACTACATGATGTCCATTGGCTTTCAAAGCTTTTCGGGCTTGTGTGGTTGTGGCCCAAAAATGGGTTTTTGCTGTGTCAAGCTTGATGTCAGCAGTGGCCGCGAAGTCGAGCATCCTCTGGAACGCATCACAAGTGGCCTGGACACTGGAACTCTGCGCCTCCCAATTGTCGACGTACGACAAGATGGACACAGGACTGACTTGCTGGGTCACTATGCAATGCATGGCATGGTTGATGAGAACCATGGAGACAACGCTAAGTGGGTCGCCTTCGGGGAACCCAGTGCATGACATGACAGGGGGACTACATCCACCGCATACGACAAAGCGTCGTTGGATCTGGGACACTGTGCGCATCCAGCTTTGCATGAACCAACTTGGAAGTTGCAAGTGACGCCCAATAAAATACACAACATGACGAGGCAATGTGTTGAAGCACTTGCATATGTCGGTCACTGTGCCTGACCAGTCATATTGGAAATACTGGGCATGGTCAATCTGCTCCGCAAGAGATCTCCAAACTTGGGTGGTGGATTGGTTGGGCATGTTGCCTTTGAGGCCTTGGTGCACAAAACGGTGAAGCCACTGGAGCAGCTGACGAGTACGGATGCTACTATATGTTCTATAGACTAAGCTAAGGACTGTTATAGGTCTGTACTCTGCAGGTGTCGCTGCTGCACTGTGCTTTTCGATGGCTGCGATCAGGCCAATCATGGTGGCTTTTGGCCATGTGCCACCACCTCGCTCAAGTTGGTTGAGAGTGGCTACCAGTCTTTCTGTCAGTTCCTTTGGCATGTACAGCAAGTCATTTTTTGAAATACCATCTGGGCCGATGGCACTTGTAGATTTCTTGGCTTGCACTGCTTTGGTCCACTGCTGACAGGTGATGGGCTCGATACACATGGGTTTGTCAGGAATCGGGACATGCTGGCGGATTTGTTCCATGATGGGAAACCATTGCTCAATGTCAGCATCTTTATGGCGATTCCACATGGGTTCCCACAAGGCAATGAATGCCTGGAAAACATCTTCGAGGTCGCCCAACAGGCGGGGTTGATGAATAGTTTCCCCTGGTTCAATGTCTTGTGGTGTTTCCAATGTGATCTTGCCTGGTTGGTGATCTGCAATCACAAGTGGCCCTCTTTCTGCATTGACTGGCTCAGTGAGATCAAACTCCGGAGGTGAGTAGGTCAAGGTCCGTCCATCAACACTGACATCAGTGACTTCCGCATTGTTCCGAGTGACTACTGTGCTCACTGGAAGGGATCTTGGCTTTGCTACATCTCGGAAGATGGCATTGACATTACTCGTGCGTGTCTCTCTGGCCTTTGCGCACCTAGCGCGAATCAATGCCTTCTCGAGCTGGTGGAATTCCAAGGTGAAGTCATGAAAAATGGCATCAACAGTTTCGCAAGAGGGAAGTTTTCTTGGCAGACTCAAAGGAGCTCCCGGGGTCATGTTGGACCTATGCTTCCATGTGTGAGCAAACCCACCGGGAAATCCTGGGGCTGATTTGATGGCTTCCCAAAGTTGTGCTTTATGTGTGGTGATGGCAATGCCAGTGGTTTCGGAATGCATCAAGTGTGACATGCTTTGCAATCTGCGGAGTTGTCTGCACCATTTTGTGTGAACAAACTGCTCTCCCAAATAGAGAAGTTGGACCTCATGTTTACGCGACGGCTTATTGGGGGCAATACCGTGTCGAGCCCTGGTGGGCTTGGTGGTTTGGCATCGCCCTTTCTGTTGGGCAAGCAGTCCAGGAAGTCCTGAGCGGCGCAGGTGGCTATCAACTGCAGTTTCCAAACACTGAAAAATGGCCGTCATGTCAGTGGTGGTGGTTGGGATGTGACTACATTCCTCAGGCAGGCACTTGTGGTCGACTTGATCCCACGGGAGCGTCAACGGTTTTCGCCACAGCCGGACTGGAGGGGTGGCACCAAAATCAAGAAACTCTGCAACCAAAGTGGCATGGTCGGGAAACACTGTAGCATCCACATGAACAGCGACTAATCGTGGGATTAGCTCTGGTGATATCCACAAGTGATCTTTACGTGTTTTCTGGTGGCAGGTTGGCATGATATCTTGGTTCCACCTTTGTTTGGCCAAGTCTTGGATTTCGACGAAACCATGCTGTCGCCATATGGCGAATTGTTCCAGTGCATCTGGGTCATCCTGGTTCAAATCGCCTCCTATAACTCGATAACCTTTGGATTGAAATACAATGCGTTCCGTGAGGTGTTCAAGGACCTGGTCGGTGGCCTCTCTAGTGGCTCGTGTGTGACATTGTTTTGCATATCCATAGGCAATACCAAATTTGATCCATTGCTGTTGCACCCTCACCGCACAGGCTTGGATGCGGGCAGTTGACCAAGTGGTCGGCTCCCAGTTGTTCGCAAGAGATCTGGTGGGACAGTTACTCAGTATTCCTACCCCTGTGGCTTTGCCTCCTACACATCCTACTGCTTGGGTCAGTGGTGGTGCGGCCGCACCAGGAGTGAAATGCCATTGTTGGGACAGCATTTTGAGCTCTTTGCGAAATCTGGAAATTCCCTCAGTGGTGAGGTGGGTTTCGCTGAGGCCCCATACTGTGGGTGTGTTGTCAATGGCAATGTCTTGGAACAGGTGTCCTTTGTGCAGGGCACAGCATGGATTTGCAACCCCGATGCGGGGATGTGGCCCTGGGTGTGCTGCTTCTCCAACTCTACATACCATCAAAAAGATGAATTGAAACAACAGTGAAGTTGTACGAAAGAAGTTCCAACTCAAACCTGCGGTCTGGGATCTTCGCCTAGATCGGGTGTTCAAGTCGCTTTCGGCACTGGGCTGTACAGAAGAATCTTGAATGCAAAAAGTATTTGGACATGGCTTCGGCTCCTTTCCCAAAGGAGCTAGCCCTGAGAGTCATTCCATGCGGCTGCGCTTGGAAAGAAGCTGCTCAATCTGCTGAAGCTGCTGGTCCAGCTTACTGTCGAGGTGGTTCTGGAATGCCTGTCCTTGTTGGTCCAGGTTGGTCTGCACTTGTTTGATTTGGCTTGCGAGCTCTTTGACATGTTGCCCTTGTTGGGCATGCTGGGACTGGACTGTCTTCTCAAGCTGTGCCAGTCGGTTTTCAACTTCCTGGATCCGTTCATCATCTTGGGCCATCTCAGAATCGGCCTCGGTCTTGGTGCCCTGCCAGTTCTTCCAAGCTGGTGCAAGTCTTTGGTGGACCTTGGCTGCAATTGTATCAAGGTCGGCAGCATTTGTGTGGTCTGACTGCACTGCACGCTTTGCGGATTTGACGGGGGTGTGGTATTTTCCCCAAGGGTCATCAGCAAACACTGTGTCTACCTCTTCATCGGGGGTGTTCTCGGAAGCTTTCAGAGCTGCAATGGTCTTGGCGGATGCTTGAATGGTATGGGCAACCGGAGCAGTGCGGTGAGGCTTTTTCTGAACTTCAGTGATCAGTACGTCGGCATGTTCAAGTTGATATACTTCAAAAGGTGGCTTCTGCACTGCCTGGCATTCCCAGATCACCCCTTTGCCGTCAGGAGTCCTACTCTTTGGTTGGCATGGTCGAGCTTGCCAATTCCAGGAACTGAAAAGTTTGGAAAGTGCAGCCCTATTGGCCCCGTGTGGGAAAGGGCCCGCTTGGAAGGTCAGGACCTGGTCGGATGTCAAAAAGGGTGTTTGAGGTTTGTGCTGCTCGTGGACTGTTTGCGCATCTGTTGCGTGAACACGGAGGCCGAATCGATCGCCTGCTCGGACCACACAGGTCCACAGCTCGGTGGCTTGGGAGGCAAGCAACACGCTCTGTTTGGATTGTTTATTCAGCCAAATCACCCGAAATTCGGGGGAGGGACTTCGGCCGTCGGCTGATCTGGGTTCAAGATAGCACCCATTGGATCCTGACCCCTTCAATGCATGCAGAAACTCACTGGTCTCGAGGCGAAATGTGGCTGTGAACAAGTCGGCAGTGCTAGGTTTGACCCTTTCCATTTTGGTACTAAGATGCTGGCGATCCCAGACGTCTATGATTGGTGAAGTACCATCAGCGTTCAACCCAAGGATCGGGACAACCGACACAAGGTATTTCACAGGCTTTTCAAGCACAAGGTCCCATTTTTTGTCGATCTCGTCCTTGTAGATGGCGACCCGAATGACTGTGGTGCAAACTTGGTCGACTCGAAGTGAGTTTTCTGGGTGGATTCTGCTAACCAGCACACTTCCCAACTGAACCAACTTAGCGGACATCAAGATTGGCTCTGCTGTTCGATGGCAACGGGCTGGAAATCTGATTTCTTCGCCTATTCCATGGAGCATGGGATCTTGGTGGTCAATGACAAGCAAGGCCAATCCGTGTCGCGAAATTGGTTTAGCAAACTTCAAGTAGGCAATGGCTTGGTGTGCATGCAAGACAACAACTCCACTTGCTTCTGGGCCTATCTGGGTGACTGACAATTGATGCAGTCCCTGTCGTGATGCATCTTGGAAAATTCCGTCAGGAATTCCAATGTCCTCTGCAGCAATCTGAAGGGGCTGCTTGGGGGGTCCTGATTGCTTCTTCTTGGTTTGCTTGGAGCCAAAAGCCTTCTGGCTAGCAGTCCGGGCAGCGATGACTGCTTGGAGTTCACTCGGCAAAATCAACTGAACTTTGGGGTTGCAGTGGTTGGCAAGATGCTTGAGCTCCCTCCATTGTTGTGAACTTCGCAATGCTCGGATCACTGTGGCACGCCCAATGTGCGTGATGATCATGTTTGCTCTATCAATGGTCATGTCCTCTGGGACTCCATGTTGTTGCAAAAGTTGGCAAAGTTGTGGTACTGGATCAGGTGAGTTGGCTCCTCCAAACATTCGTGCACTTGGTCGAATGGTCGTTTGTGCTTTGCCTGTCACGTGCAAGCGATGTTCAAACAAGCCTCGCCAGGCAGCCGCTGTGGTTGCTGAGACCGCAGGATGAGAAGTTCTAGTGGGATGGGTGTCAAAAACAAATCCAACTATCCATGCAATTGCTTGGAATCCACAATCGTTCGGGAAGCTTCGATCGACGTTGCATGTGTGGACTGTGCAAATGCTAGGCATATCCTGTGCAAGTACCTGCAACCAAGCTTTGCCACCTTCAGTGGTGTACAAGTCCAATTTACCTGAGGCAAACTTGATACCAACAGGAAACCAGTGGTAATGTGCATACAGAGCTGTCACAATGGTGCATGGTGCTTCTGCTTCAAGCATGATGGCGGCAAACCAGTTCTGCATGATCAACACTAATTCATCGTCTTCATAAAACTCCGGAATGATCGCACATGGTGCATGATTGGCTTGTCCAGTGGCTGTGAGCATGCTGAGGTAAAACTGCATTT
Source organism: Symbiodinium sp. clade C Y103 (assembly GCA_003297045.1). NCBI lineage: Eukaryota > Dinophyceae > Suessiales > Symbiodiniaceae > Cladocopium > Cladocopium sp. clade C. Next base: position 93,528 of record BGPT01001846.1, on the reverse strand, counting down.
CGTCATCAGCGACAAATCCTTCTTGTCGATAAAGAAGTGCAATGCGTGTGATGGGCTGATCCGAATGAAGTTCAAGTGGCATGTTGATGGCTTCTGAAGTTGTCCCACTGCCATAACTGGCCATTTCCTTCAAAAAGATCTGGTCATATGGCTGAGTGGTGGTTGCTGAGGGGATTCTGGTTCCAACACAAGTGTTGACACAAATTGGTTGGGTCATGCTACCCATCTTGGATTCCGCAACTGTGATGGAGCCAACGGTGGCCTCTTTGTGGATCCGGACAAATGATGGCTGCAAATCGTCCTGGCGAATGAGCTGGATCAAATGGGTATGGTCGGCAGGGACATCATGACTTGTGTCTGGGATGCGATCGATGTGTTGCAGCATTTCTTGAGTGAAGCTACCATGTTCTGAATCTGCATGTTCATTGACAGGTTCATGCGGTGGCATGATGGCTGGTCTGTGTGCTAGGCTTGGGGCATCATGGGCCTCAGTGGATGTCTTCACTGGGTTCGTCCTTGGGGATGCGAATGCATGGATGCCTCCTGTACAGGGATCTGGTTGGATGGCGATGGTCTCAGTGCTCCTCTGACCTGCCTGTTCTTCATTGGTGATTCCCGCCAGTGGGACTGGGGTGGGGCCGGGGCCTCTAAGCGGTTTCACCGGCATGGCATGAAAAAACATGGGTCTATCGGGGTGGGGAGTCCTTTCACTGGCACCATCATCAGCTGGGGTTGTTCCAGGTGGTCGGATGGTCTGTTCGGCATCGCTGACATCAATGGTGATGAAGTGCTCATGGACAGGCACGCTTGCAGAATTCTCAGGTGGCGTAACTGGGGCACTCCTCAGTGTCAAATCACCATCAGGGGCATCATCGGCAAGTCCCAAGGATATGCCTTGGTCCAGTTCATTCGACTTGGCAACTTCAGGAACATCCGCAGCAGTGATTGTGTGTGCAGGTCGTGCGCTTCGACTGGTCAACTTCGAGTCACTGGACTTTTCCGAATCATCATGATGTCGCAAATTGGCATCTGGGGGTGAGGGGCCGGGGCCTCTAAACGGTTTCGCCGGCATGGCCTGAAAAGACATGGGTCTAGGGGTCGCAGTCAGTGCTGTCTTGGGGTCGGAGCAATCTGGTGTGCTTGCAATTGCCTCTTTGGTCACCTTGGTCATGGATGGTGGAGTGCACACTGTTTCGTTCACAACTGATTCCCTACCTGATCCATGTGAGCATGGATGTGCAGTTTGGGCAGTCAAGTTGACTGCAATTGGCGTGAGAGCGGTGGTGGCACTTGTCCCTGCTCTGGAATGATGGGGATTCTCAGGTGCTTTCACAACATCTTCAACTGGCACAACTGGACTGTGGGCGGGGCCGGGGCCTCTAAGCGGTTTCTCCGGCATGGCATGAAAACACATGGGTCTACTGGGGGTCGGGGGTCCAGTTGGCTCAATCCCTTGGTTCCCAATCGGATGCATATGCTGCTGATGACCTTCTTCTACGGATGCATCATGGGTGATTGGTTTCGGTGGTCCCCAAAAAATCTGAGCGTTAGCTTGCAGGGTTGCACGGATGCCCTCAACATACTGCTGAACCTGCGGTGTCTGAAACAGTTCAGGCTGTGTGAATGAAACATCTTGGAAGACCCTGCAAAAGTGATTCCACAGATGCATGGCTGGCGGCACAACTGGGAGTCCTCGGGCTTCATTGCATGCTGCAAGAAACTGACCTGTGATCCAACATGATTGCACTGGTGATGCCATCTGACCTAAGGCTGCAATGGAGTACCTCAGTGGTTGCCAATCAAAGCATGGGATACCGCCATGAATCAAACACATTTCCCATGGATGCATGTGACGTGTCATGGGTACTGGGCCCCTTGAGGTGTTGAAATTCCCACCCAAACTCAACAATGCCCCAAACATACCCTTGGTTCGAAGGCGTTCTTCGGACAGTGGAAATTTTCGGCACAAACATGGGCATCCTGTGAGTTAATTGGCCCATCCATGCAATGCTGTTCTCAAAACATTGTCAGGTCGAACAAAATTGTTGGCAATCCCCCCATACGCCTCAAATTTGTTGGTTTCATACAAGTCCAATGACAATTGGTAAATATCATGATCTGACCATGACGGACAATGGGGCAGTAAATCTCCAACTACTGGCTGTCGAGACAGCTTCGGCAGCGGTTCAAGGCGGATGGGAGGAATTGTGGGGTTGGTCAGAAGGCACCACCATCTCTGTCGTCTGGTGGGCATCAAAGACTCCAACTCCAAATCCACTTCTGACTGTCGAAATCCGGTGAGTTTGCAGAATTCCTGGAGTACTGCCCTCACTTGTTTGTCTCGACTTGCCTCTTTCACGCATTCAAGCTGAATTGCATGTGCTCTCAGGAAAAAAGCGGCACGGAGTGTACCCAAGAGCGATTTTGCCCTTGGGTCGGAAAGGCCCCTGCTGTCTCCCAGGGCCGACCATGGTTGGCATGAGAACCCACCGGCCAACAATGCCGAGTGTGGGAAGGCTGTGTGAATGGCTGCGACAACTTCTGCACTGCTTACGTCCCCTTGGATGACGTTACAATTCCCTTGTTTCTTTTGGAAATCGCAGTTAACTCTTTGCAAATCGTTTGTGGCCTGGATGTGCAATCCACATGAGGTCAGGCCCTGTGATAGCATTGAGATACCTGCACATACCTCCAAGGCACTTTCATACATGTAGTCTGTCGGCACTGGGTGGCCTAGCTTGTGGCCACCGGATGCATCAACATGAATCCTTTGATTGTCAAGTGTGACAGGGCACTGCAAAAAAGAATAGCAAGGCAAATTGGAGATGGTTCCACTAACGGTGAAGAATTTTCGTCCCAACACCGATCTGAACAAATGTCGCTTGCCATGGGTGTCAAATACCACCAAGTCCCCTTGAACATCAATCAAACTTCCAGAAACTGTTGTGGACCAGTCGGGTTCCAAAAGATCGAAGTCAGCCATGGGTCAAAACGAAAGTGGTGAACGATCCCCCGAGTCTCAGTTAGTACAGACCTACCACTGGAAGGGCTCGGGCCAAGGTCTAATCAATATCACCCTGTAAGAGATCCGGGTTTGTTGCTGGGTAGTTTCAGTGTTCAATGTCCATGGCACTGGAAAAGCATGATGTTCATTTGCGGCATTGGCATTGGAGACGGTCTCCATACATTGAGTTGAAACCTCCCCTGAGGTTTGCTTGATCTGATTGAGAGACTTGGCTCAAGATTTGTGTTTCAACACGGGCTGGTGGTTTTGTTTCAACCTGGGAGGATGTTATTTTTGTATCTTTGCAGATGAGTACCAGCGAGCACAATGGTATCAGCTAGCCGTGAGAGTCAAAGATCCAACGAAGTTGTCCGGAAAGGTCGCCCTTTAGGGGTGTTTCTTTGGTTCGTTGGCTACTCACATGAGCCCTGAAGTTGTTAGGTGTTGTTCGTGCTATCACTGGGATAGGACATGTTTTTTTTTCAGCGATGGTCTCAGCACGGAGTCTAATCCGTACCAGTTTTACAAACCAATCAAGGGCCAAGGTGGCTTTTGACAATGGAGCTTCCAAGTTCAAGGCTTGCAAGTCTAGTCTTGAGGGATTGCTTTATAACTCTTTGTATTGGGCTGTTGGTTGCTGCCTATATCCTACCTGGTGCTCAAACAAGAACCATGTCGGATGCGTAAGCTCGTATCGTGGACCTTCGATAGCGACTATGTACAGCACTCAGCGCTCCATTGGGTACCATCCGGTAGTCAATGGCAATTGAAAATCCCCTATAATCCTATAAATGGAGATGTTCATGGGAAAATCAACTAAATACATGGGGGATTTTCCATTGCCGTGTTTGATTACCAGAGGGTACTGGGTCCCTAGTATGTTAGACTTTGTTCGCTGAATTGACAATTGTGCAATCTCTATAATAATAATAATGATAATAATTATTATTATTATTAGAAATACCCATGAGATCAATGGACGAAACCAAAATGGCGCCATTTTCCAAGGAAGTGGCGGCGCTGCGTGATCCAGGTGGCCTTTCTACCTCTGCCAGACGCCTGACGTTGTGACGATGACGTTTCGAAGGGAAGGTCGTGGGCCTTTTGTTTCTTGGGAAAAAACGACTCAAACTACCACGATTATAGATATGAGAACATATGAGCTATGTTTCGAAGTATGGAGATTGCATCCCCTAAAGTTGTATAGGATACACTATTCTTTGGACTGGTGGGATCACTGATCAAGTGGAGAAGAATTCTCTTCTCTAAGGTCATTCTGGGTCAAAGTTATATATCAACCTCCTGAAATGGATGAAACTGGCAGGATGCCCCTACATTTGAAGGTAAAAAACATGTCAAAACAATCGGTTTCAACTGTGTTGTTTCCTATCAAAACAATCCATTGAGCGAGTGAATGATAGTCACCACCCTGTCAATGAATTGATTAATTGATTTAAGGGAAATCTAGACAAGACTATGGGTACGGTTTTTCTATCAAGCCTTAAGGCTTTCCTGTAAGTGTCCCTTCATCCTGGTCCCAGAACGGTCCCCTTTTTGGTCCCAGCCATGGACTTCAAGCCAGGAAAAGATTTCGGTTTGGGACATGGACTTCAGTCGGATCTCCCCTCGTACACCTGCCATTGCTGTGCCTTGACAGGAGAATGACAAGTGAGGAGTGACAATGGGGTAGAAGCAGTAAACATTGGGATTTAGCCACTAAACACAAGGATTTAACCACTTTGTTTTCATTTAAGCATGTATATAAGCCTTGAGAATGGTCATTTATTTTTGGATTCTTTTTGGGACAGGTTTTGGAATTTCTGTTGGGTCTCCTGGTTCTCCGCTTCTCTGCTTTTGTGCTTTTCTGCTTCTTTGCTTTTCTGCTTCTCTGCTTTTCTGCTTTTGTGCTTTTCTGCTTCTTTNTCTCCGCTTCTCTGCTTTTGTGCTTTTCTGCTTCTTTGCTTTTCTGCTTCTCTGCTTTTCTGCTTTTGTGCTTTTCTGCTTCTTTGCTTTTCTGCTTCTTTGCTTTTTGGCCTTTGTGCTTTTCTGTTTTTCCTGCTTCTTTGCTTTTCCGCTTTTTGCTTTTCCTGCTTCTCTGCTTTTCTG